>CAJNOI010000038.1:467760-533692 GCA_905250115.1 Adineta steineri
ATAGATTATACAAGTGAACGAATTGTACAGGATGCATTAGATAATGCAAAACAAAATCGAACAACAATTGTAGTTGCACATCGTCTAAGTACTATTCGAAACGCAGACATAATTATTGGATTGAATAATGGACAAATAGTTGAGCATGGAACACATGATGAACTAATGGAAAGCAAAGGACTTTATTATGAACAAGTAAATGAACAAGGTGCAGATGAACGATATGAATCATCATCTGAAACAGATACGAAAGAAGAAGCTAAAATTAAACAATCATACACTCAAAGATTATTCAGTGAGTTATTTCATATAGTTTTGATATATGTTTATATATTATTTTAGCTATTCGTAAAAAGATCAGAGAATTGAACGACTCTATCGAAGAGAAAGAAATTGATAGCACTACAACATCATCGTTCGATGATTTTATAGAAGAAAAAGAAAAAAAACAGTTTTTTTCATTGTTTATATTTCGAATATTAAAGTTTAACATACCAGAATGGCATTGGATCTTAATTGGTAGTATAGCATCCCTTATTTTCGGTCTTATTGAACCAGGATTTGCATATTTATATTCGGGAATTTATGGTACATTCGGTGAATCAAATGAAGATAAACAGAAACAATTAATGAACACGTTTACGATTGGCATTTTCCTTGTAGGTGTTGTTGGTGCACTTTGTCAATTTATTCTAAATTCTGCACTTGGAAAATCTGGTGAAGAACTTACAGCACGCATGCGTAGATTAACATTTTCATCTTTACTTCGACAAGAAATAGGTTATTATGAAATGAAAGAAAATTCTATTAATATTCTAAGTACACGTCTGGCATCAGACGCAGCAGCTATTAAGGTATGTTCAAATAGTATAGTAGAGATCTTCGTTCTATAATTAATTGGTAATGAATATTATAGGGATTAACAGGAATTCGTATTGGTATTCTTATGCAAGGATTCAGTGCTTTAGTAGCGTGCTTTATTATAGGATTTATTTCGAGTTGGAAATTGACTTTAGTTCTTTCATCTTTCACACCCGTACTGTACTTCTCAAGCAAATTACAAGGACAAAGACAAGGCAATATAAGTAAAACACAAGATAAAGATTCATATTCTGAACAGGGTGGAAAGGTAAATAGACATAAAGAAAAACTACTATATTTATATTGACTTCATCTTTATATATTCTATTTAGTGTGCTTCTGAAGCAATAAAACATATTCGAACTGTAGTCGCTCTCCATCAAGAAAATCATTTTATCAACATTTATGAACAATTTTTTGATCAAGAATTCAAGTATAAAATTATTGATTTTCGTATTACATCTAAATAATTAAATATTTATTTAGAAAAAATATGTGTCGTCTATTTATAATAGCATTGGGTGCAGCTATTGCTAATTCTTTGAACTTCTTTCTCATTGCTGTTAATTATTCGTATGGTAGTACGCTTGTTCAAAAAGGCGAAATGACTTTTCAAAATGTATTTAGGTATGAAATTTAGAAAGAAAAATTTGGATTTTAAAATCATATTTGAAATATTTTAAGAGTCTATGCAGTTATCCTGAGTGCAATAATGAGTACTGGTCAAGCAACAGGGAAAAATTTAGCTTATTCTAAAGCGAGACATGCTGCAATACGAATTCTAAAATTAATCAAACGTACATCTCAAATTGATCCTCATGATGATTCAGGCATTATTCTAGTAAAAAATCTCTCTCTCTCTCTCTTTATATATAACGATATATACATATTGAAATAATTTGTAGGACAAGATCACAGGTCAAATCGAATTTCAAAATGTCTATTTTCGATATCCATCAAGACGAAATGTTCAAACACTTAAGAATTTTTCATTAACATGTATAAATAATAGTTCTACAGCTCTGGTTGGTCCTTCAGGAAGTGGAAAATCAACAGTAATTGATTTATTACAACGATTCTATGATCCATTAGAAGGTCAAATTCTTTTGGATGGTTATGATATTCGTACACTTAACATTCAATGGTTTCGTTCACTGATGGGTCTTGTTCAACAAGAACCAGTTCTATTCGATATTTCAATACGTGATAATATAGCTTATGGTGATAATAGCCGAGAAGTATCTCAAGATGAAATAGAAAAAGTTGCTCAAATAGCCAATATTCATGATTTTATTATAACATTACCTAAAGTTTGTTTTATAAGCACTTTGTTTCATATATAAAAATATTCTATTTCATAGATGTATATACAATTTTAAAAGTTTCATATGATATATATCAATAACAAGTAATTTTGATCCGGAAATGCAAAAATATCTAGATTCTGTTCTTTTGCAATCAGACAATAAAATAAAACTGAAATAATTAATCTTATTGAAAAACAAAAAATACATACTGTTGTTATTTTAATTCATTTATATGAACTAGAACGTATATAAAAGAAAAGAAAACTAAATTGAAATAATTATTGCTCATTGGGTTTTTTCTTTTAAATCAACTTCATGTTTTCACTTCTACTCTGTGCTTACATACTTCACTGTTCATATTTTGTCAATGTAAGTGTTATATCTTTTTTTATTTCACACCCACACCCAATATGGTTCAAGTGTACTCCTTAAAGCCATTACGAGATACTGTTAAATATTCAATTATAAAATGATAAGTCGTATTTTAAAGAAGCATATCTGTATGATATCTTACGAAAGTTCATCATACAAAGAAGTCAATTACGTTATAGTTCAGAAAAAGCAATACGAAGCACGTAAACTGTATACCGTCCAATCGAGTTAATAACGAAAACAATTTTAAATCACGAACACCATATACTAACAGATCTTCATGAGAATATCTATATTGCCATATCCATTATTACTGGCAACAATATCGGTGAAATTATCATTGTTAACATCACCGACAGCAAGTCCAAAAGGATGTGAATTAAAACCAGTGTAAAATATCATTTGATCCGAAAAGTGTCCATTGCCATGACCCAGAAAAACACCGACACTGCTACTACCATAGTTGGCTACAGCAATATCCAATTGTGTATCGTTGTCGAAATCTAGAACAGCAACGGAATATGGTTGAGAATGAGAGCCAGTCAAATAAACCATTTGACTTAGAAATGTTCCACTGCTATTGGCAAGAAAAACCCCGATATTGTTAGCGCCCGAATTTGCTACGACAATATCCAGTTGATTGTCCTTATTAAAATCACCAACAGCAACCGAACATGGATGCGAATTATTGCCAGTTGAATAGCTGTTTTGTCTCGTAAAAGTACCGTAACCAGATCCAAATATGATCATAATATTGTTCGTAGCATTATCAGCAACGACGATATCCAACTGAGTGTCATTATCAAAATCTCCCACGCCGATTGACGTCAGTTGCGAAGACAATTCAACGGGATAATCTGGTGCAATTAAAAAATCTTCATTTATGTTTCCAAGAAATATGCTGACACTGTTAATACCCGAATCGGGAACGACAATATCCAAATGACTGTCGTTATTGAAATCAGCAACAGCGAGAAAAGATGGTTGAGAATAATCACCAGTAGAGTATGTCAATGGATTGAAAAACGTACGATTAACCAGTTTAAGAAGAATGGCTAAATTATTGCTTCCATAATTAGCAACGGCGATATCCAGTTGACCATCGTTATTAAAATCATTAATGACAAGTCCATATGAGAGAGAACCATTTTCAATTGGATGGAATGTAGGAACAGAAAAAGAACCATCGCCGTATCCAAAAAACACACAAATATTATCTGAGCCCGAATTGCCAACAATGATGTCCATTTGACCATCTTTATCCAAGTCTGAGACGGCGACTGGTCGTGGACTTGACCTAACGCCGGTTGTATAGTTGTATGCTAGGAAAAAAATCCCATTACCATACCCTTGAAAAATATGTATACTGGAAGTCCCAGCATTGGTCAGAACAATATCTAAATTATTGTCATTATTAAAATCGGCAATTGCAACGTATCTTGCACCACTAACACCAGGGTTAATAGGATGGACATCTGCACTGCCGAAAGTACCATTGCCGTATCCCAGGAGGATACTTATTCCACCAATTTTATCACAAGCAACGACAACATCCAGTTGACCATCATTGTTGAGATCGCCAGTGCCAACACCTATTGGATAACACGGATCACCAGTTGAATAATTTGTTGGGCTCGAAAATGTTCCGTTACCAAAACCGAGAAAAATACTTACAGCGTTTCTCCAGTAATGACTAACAACGATATCTAGGTAGGTATCATTGTTGACATGACCAACAACGATTCCATAGGATGGCGATCCTGTACCAGCTGCATGGGTTGTTGGACCAGAGAACGTGGCATTGCCTAATCCCAGAAAAATACTGATACTTTGACTACCTCGGTTAACAGTCACGAAGTCTGACCAACCATCATTGTTGAAATCGCCTACTGATACTGCATGCGGATAGGAACTGGTACCAGTAAAATATTCTGCTTGCTTTTTCAACACTACAGTATCATATCTCAAAAGTGTTGATACACTATTACTGCCAGAATAAACGACAGCAATGTCACGTTTCTTATCATTATTGAAATCACCACAGATTACTGATTGTGGAAAAGAACCGGGTTGAACTGAATAGGTTTTTTGACTTGCAAAACTTCCATTTTCATATCCATAAAAAATGCTTAGATTACCAATTGAAGGATTAGCGACAACAATATCTAGTTTATTGTCATTATTTAAATCATCAATGGCAATCGAAGTCGGAAAAGATAAGACACCAGTCGAAAACATTGTCTGTATTGGAAAAGTTCCATTTGTATGTCCTTCAAGGAATCCTACATTTCCCAATCCGTAATTAGCCATCACGACATCTAATTGAACATCATTAATAAAATGACCAAGGCCAATCGCTCGTGGATGAGAAGCAGATCCAGTTGCATATGTCGCTTCACGAATGCCATTCATATAAGTAAATTCGAGAAAAACACCTACTGTATTCGTTCTGGAATTAACGACAACGACATCCAATAATCCGTCGTTATTCAAATCACCCGAGCCACTCGCTAATGGACAAGAACCGTCACCAGTTGAATAAGCTTGCTCACTGAGGAACGTTCCATCACCATATCCAACAAACATATGTATATTGTTCGTATCACAACTACTAACGATGATGTCTAATCGTTGATCATTGTTCCAATCAGCAATAGTGCACCAAGATGGTCGAGAAAGACTACCAACCGAATATATAGTTTTACTGACAAACGTTCCATTCCCAAAGCCAAGAAGAATCTGAAAAGCACGATTATAATAAATGTTGACAACGATATCCATTCGACCATCAGCATTTAGATCACCAATGGCACCGCCATTTGGTCCAGCACCAGTACCAACCGAAAATACGATTTGATACGAAAAGGTATCATCATCGTAACCAAGAAATAGACCCACGTCACCACTGACTCCGTTGATGACGACGATATCTGATCGATTGTCATTGTTAAAATCAGCAATGCCGACCCATACTGGCCTGGATCCGCTATTAGTTGAATATGTTTGTGCATCTGAAAAACTACCATTTCCATAACCAAAAAATATACTTATATTGTCACTCAGTTTATTGGCGACGACAATATCAAGTTGACTATCGTTGTTCAAATCACCAACAGCAACGGTATATGGTTGAGAACTATCATCATTTAAAAGGATTGTCTGATTTGAAAATATCCCATTGCCAAATCCAAAAAATATACCAATCGTACCACTTTCAACACTGATAACGACAATATCCGGGTGAGTATCGTTATTAAAATCACCGACGGCAACTGATAACGGTTGAGAATCAGTTAAATATGTAGTTTGGTTCAAAAATGTATTATTACCATCATTGAGAAATACATTTATATTATCTGCGTTATTATTGACGACCACAAAATCCGGTCGATTATCATTGTTGAAATCAGCAACAGCGATAGAAATCGGTTGAGAATCAACATCAATTGTTGGATACGTAATTTGGTCTGAAAAACTATAGTTTCTATATGTAAGAACAATATCAACATAGTTATAGTCATAATTGACTACAGCTATATCTAATCGAGTGTCATTATTGATATCACCACTCACAATCGCGTATGGAAGAGAATCATAGCTCGTATAAAATGTCACTTGATGTGAATAGGTACCGTTTCCATATCCGAAAAATATACCCACACTCGCAGTGCCATAGTTGGCCACAGCGATGTCAACTTTATTGTCTTTGTCAAAGTCGCCGATGGTTATCGATCGGGGTGAAGAATTGTTTCCGGTTGAATATTTTGTCGGTAATGAGAAAAGTCCGTTCCCGAAACCCAATAGAACAGCAACATAATTGGTGTTGGAACATCCGACAATGATGTCTATGTGAGTATCGTTGTTTAAATCGTGAACAGTAACTGAATATGGAGCAGAATTATAGGCAATATAAAAGGTAGTCTGGCTCATGAATGATCCATTTCCAAGACCCAGTAAAACACCCACGTTGTTAGTACCATAATTAGCCACGACAATATCAAGTTCATTATCATGATTAACATCAGCAATAGCAAGTGAATACGGAATAGAATCAAAACCGGTGGGAAAAGTTGTCCATTTGATAAAATTTCCTCTTCCATCTCCGAGAAGGATACCAATGTCGTTAGTGCCATAATTGACAACCACTATATCAATTATTCCATCTTTATTGAAATCACCGGTAGCAAGGCATCGTGGACGAGATGATCCAGTAGAAAATATTGTTTGCGATCTGAAAGTACCATTGTCTGTTCCGAGAAAGATACCCACGTTATTATTGCCAAAATTCGCTACAGCTATGTCGATTCGTTGATCATTATTAAAATCAGAAACAGCTACCGCATAAGGAATTGAACGAAGACCAGTTGAATATACCGTTTGAGCTTTGAATGTATTATTACTGTTCCGTAGAAATACTCCTATATTATTTGCGCCCGAATTTGGAACGACAATATCGAGAAGACCATCGTTATTGAGATCAGCGACGGCGATAGAATGCGGAAGAGAATCATCTCTAATAGAACTGTAGGCTTCTGATTTTAGAATGAATTCACATGTTCTACCTAAACAATATAAAAGATATGAAGTTCAATTATTTTGTAAGTTAGATATAGAGAAAGTTCTTGATCATTTCACTCATGTTCTGTTGAAATTGATCAAGACTCTTTCATTCGAGAATAAATTTTTTTTTCAGACGATCAGGAAAGATTTGTATAGATTCGAGAGTTTTGTTAATTTAATCTACGTATCTCATTCTCTCTCTTTCATTGACATTTAAGGTAGCATACGATGGAGCCGAAGGTCATCCGAGGTAGAAAATTCGCGTACATAAAGTATGCTGTACGATTATGATAGAAACGCAGGGATCTTGTCTCGTTATCATGTTTTAACTCTTATTGTTATTTAAAATTTATGATAAGATTTCAATTCCTTCGATATTAAAATTATGTTATTAATAAAAGTCTACCTAGTGGTTTGGGTGACCTGAAATAAACTATTAAAATTGCAATGACCATGCTGATCACTGTGAACATAGCAAATATTCGGACTCCATTCCTTGAAGATAATATAGATACGAGACAGATTAATCTAAAGAAGACAATTGAGTAACATAATTGAAATGAAATCAATGAAACATACCTCGTCTTTTTCAAATGAACGGTCGGATCATCCGCATCATTTTGACGACGTCGAGCTGGAATCGCGTTCGAATGATTCTCTGGATTGACAGCAGAAGATACTTCACGGAATGAACGCTCTGGTGGCAGAACATTAGCATTCATCGAAGTCATTTTAATCTATAATAGAAACAGTAAATCATTATGGATATAGAATAAAAGAATAAACCATGTCAACACTAGTAAGTGTGGATATTCTATTTAATCCACACCCTCAATAGATTACTTTATTGTTGGTAATAAATAATTTAAAAATAATAAAATTAATTAGTAATCATTTAATACAAGATGAATCGAAACTGCACTATACAGAAAGAATGGGAGCTCTAGTATCGATAAAACAATAAAATTAGAGAGATCACTAGTGAAAAGTAACAAGTAATAAAAATTATTACCAATTATTGAGTAAAAAGTAATATAACCTCCATAAGTCCATTAACAAAAAAAACTGTATTAAATATATAAAAAAATGACACTACCATTCTTTTGAATAGCGTTAATTGCTTTTTTTACATGCTACTTTGCATATAGATAATCTTTTTACCAGCACTCAAAATTTCGTATAGAAAAAAATATGTTTAATAACCACCATGCGTTAGATACCTTATTCAAATGAAAAAAGAATCACGCTCGTCGTTCGTTATTTACCTTTTTTGCCAATCTATATTATATTTTAACGAAAGCACTGCTTTACCTTGCATGTATTTAGTCGTATATTTCGATAGGCATGAATCCTATCCGTCATTCAAATTAAAAAGTAATGATTGCCGTTCGTCACATCTGTACTGAGAATAATTAAATATGATAGAAATAATGATAATCAAATGATAACGAAAGAGTAATGTGAGGGTATGAGAAGGAAAGCAAAACAAAAAATAATATATGATTTTGTCATGAAATGCGCACGCAACAAAAGATAATTATCTGTGTAGGTAGGATGTTTTTGTAAAAACAGATTCGATTTATCTTATATCGATACAGCATAAGGACAAGAATTTTGATTTAATTATAATATCGTATGTAAGCAGTATTAAATTCAACGAAAAATGGGATCTATTTAATGTTTAACATATTTATGATTCATTTAGATAGACTGGAAAATAGAATTTCAATCCGTTCGATTAAAGTACTTAGTCTTCATTCAGAAAATTTAATTTTTTTGTATCGTACTATTCATATATTCAAATGAGTATTTTCTTTTCTGTATAATAAATTAAATAAAATTTGTTTTTTGTCATATTATGTACAGAATAAAACAAATGTGTTTCTTTTCATATTTGCCTACATCCTACTCCATAAGATTTATCAACGATCTGATCTCGACACAGTTATATTTTAATGGAATAATAAGTCAATGATATTCAAATAACTGAAATACAATATAATTATCAGAGATAATTCAAATCAACATTATAAAGTCTTATTTTTCACGCTACTATGTGATATATATGTTAGGTGAAAATAAAATACGAATAATAAAAAGTAATTTTTATCTGTATCAATAAATATAACACATACGTATGTTGGCATATATACTCATAGTATTATATTTTATATACATATACAATACAAAAATTCAATTCACAAAAAATTTATAATAAAAGGAACTTCAATGATTTGGATTGTAGAAATAATATTGAAGACAATTAGTGTTCTATTTTCAGTAGTGCTATATCTGATTATGATTTCTTACATCCAACTTTATTTTGTAAAACAACAAACGGTTGAACATCCCAGTCATCCGGAATTTTTGACATTTCTGTACCTAATACTTCAACAACATGATAATATCGATAGATTAATGGTAAACGTATTGGTCCATACACACGATGTAAATTGAAATGTATACTATCTTCAATATTGATTGGTAAACCGAGAAAAAAAATCCACCAGGTTTCAGAATACATGTTATTTTTGTCATTGTTTGAAGATCACCATATGCATTCAATGGATCTCGATATCGACCAAGACCATCATGTTCAAGACTACTGTATGACCAAACACTATCAAATAATTCTTGTCTATTTGCTTGTTTTCTTGCAAAATCCATAGGTGTGATAGTTGTCAGTGACTAGAGTCCTGCACGGGTGCACTTTTTTGTACCCGAAACCGAACCGGCGATTTTTTTTACGCCCGGGCCCGAACCGACCCGGCTAGTTAACCACCCGAAACCGAACCGGACCGAATAAGCTGGCCCGGACCCGAACCGACCCGAACCGGTGTACTCAGTTATTTTTCAAAATATGATCAAATTTCTAAACTTTTATTTCATTCAATAAATATAATACGTTTATTTTCGTTCATAAGTAAGGGTAGGACAGTTCACAGTTCCAAGTTCAGATGAACTGGTCAAAAGAACTATTATACAGTTCCTAAGAACGTAAATAATGTGGAACTGTCCTACCCCTATTCATAAGTAACAAATAAAAATATATATTATGTGAAATTACATAAAAAAACAAGTGAATCAGGAGTTAGCTGAAGATGTGGATCTTGCTCTTACCTCACATCCACACATACACACAAGCCCACACCCACATCCACCTTTCGTATTGTAAGATGTTAATTAACAAAACAACAAAAGCTTTTTATCCGAAACATAACAAAAGCTATTCAAAGAAACTAAACTTTTCTTTATGAAATATTTTAATGACTAATGGGTCGTTTAATCATTATTAGATTTATTGTGACTTCGTTTTTCATATTAGTAATAGTATCAGAATAAAATGTTACAAATTTGGTGATATCACTAGTTGTCGGTTCGGGTCGGGTATACACTCCTACCCGGGACCCGAACCGAATTTTTTTTTTACGCCCGATGCCCGAACCGACCCGGCGAATTTTACCCGTTACCCAGGTCCGGGTCGGGCCGGGTGTCGGGTACCCGTCCGGTTTGCAGGACTTTACAACTTGTGACAAGTTGTCAGACGAGATATATCTGAATGAATTGTTCCATATTCAATAGTTGTTACATTTGATGCATTGTATTCCAATGATGCAGCTTCGATCCATGGATCTTCACTTCCAATAACGGCACATTTCTTATTTGTGACAGCTAATGAAGAATATTTATCAAGAGCAGGATATATATCTTTATTAGTGTATGATCCATACTTTACTCTTTGTCGCAGCTGACTTCGATATTTTTCTATTTCCTGAATAGCTCACTTAATAAACCCAGTATTCTCTTTACGAAACTCACCAAGACCATACTGAACAGATATAGAATAGTTCAGTGTAAAATTAGAGAGAAGTTCATCAGGAATACGTTGGATAAATTGTTCTGCTGGTGGTAGACTATCTTTGAGCCATGCATTATATGTTGCGCAATGATCAGGTTCAGGAGTACAATAAATATTATATTTTACAAAATCAGCATTAGGAGTACGAGGAAGAAACGAACATGAAACCAGTTCATTATTATGTGTATTATTCCAAGGACAATAACCAGAACATACATAGATATTTTGAGTTCTATAGCAGGGTGGATCAATTTGACCATTAATAGAGAGATTGTGTGCATATACATAAGGATTCATGATTAATATTTGTGATGAATGAGTTGTTGTAATTTCTGATCTTTTCATAAGTAATGAGTGTATAACAAGTGATAAAGCAATAAGAAAGATTATGATTTGAGTTTTATATTGATTAATCATTCTTATTATCGAACAATATTATGTAACCACGTAAATGTTGTATGTAATCTATTTAATATAATAATAGAAAATTAAATACTTAAATATTATTCGTAATTGTTTAATCATTAGCGTATGTTAAATTATTTCATTTATACTAAATTTAATGATATACTCTGAATCTCATATGTTTGGAAAAAGTATTTATTTAACCTGATTCAGAATATTTCTTTACAATTCAACTATTATTGTTATTTTTTATTGCCAATAAAAAAATATTACTGTGTCTCTTAACTACGACAATGCAATACAAATAAAAATAATATCACGACGTTAAAATATCATTCTGACGGAATACAAAGTATTAATATAGTAACATTTTAAATGCATTATAACGCGTAACATAAAATTTAATAAAGATATCTCATTGATGTAAATATATATATCTTCTGACTCAAATATGTTCGTCTCTAGTTGATAGTTGATTCTTCGAATGACAAATATTTTATAGTCTAACAAAATGAACATCCTACTATTTTCATTCATATCTTCATTCAATCATAGGAGAGAATGTGGACTAGATTAACATTTAAACGAAAAACTTAATATACTAATGGTAACCACAACAATAAGAAAAAGTTAGTTTCAGAATATTAATAAAGGAAACAAAATTTTCATACGAGCTTATGATCAAATATATTGGTGTGTTGATCCAATGTAATTGGCAATATTGTGAAGTATTATTAACGGTCTATATATTGTAATTGAAGAAAAAAAATTTAATTTCAAACAAGTTTTTTTTCTTGGTTTATTAGCAAGAAGATGAATAAGATTTCAGTGCAGAAAAATAAATATAAATGGCCAGCATGATTTTGTTATTGTAAGAATCAAAAGAAAAGAATTTCTGCAACATGTGACAATTGATTTAAACGACACAAGAAATTTGTCAAAAATTAATTTCTCATTTTCAACATATTTATCTTCAATTTCCGCCAATCTGTCGAATGCTTATCAAAAAATCTGTATATAATATTACTGTACCTTTTTCAATCAAATTATTTTAATGAGGTAATAGCTCTACAAACAATAATTCATCTTACTTCGGATCCACTTTTAGAATGTTTGTAATACTAATTTAATTTAGATAAAGTAAAAAACAAATTAGCAAACAGACGCTAATCATAAAGATCAGTCTCAATCTAAATACATTCAAATGGCTTGAGATTCTTAAGATGTATTCGATCTATAGTGCAGAAACTATGGTAGAGTTTTTAGCTAGATGACACAAGGTTGACAGAAATATTCATCAAACAATGGTAAAAAATAACTGTCTAGACTTACTCCATATATATTTAATTTTTTTGCTCGAAAGAGCATGTCATGGTGCAGCGTCTTCGTAGAGCACCGTTTTTTTAATCTTACGTTATACAATATGTAATTATAAAAAGCTTAGTTTTTGAGATACGTGATTGAAAAAGTATTAAATCGAAAAAAAGTAAAAATAGTAGCATCAATTAATAATAATTGTTTTAAATATTATTCTGTTACTACACGTTCAAAAATAATTAATTGATTTATGAAACAATTTTCAAAAATTAATTTCATTTATTCTAATACGATGAATATTTATGGCGTAATAGTCTTATATGAGATTGATTTTAATACGATGATATATACGTGTTAAAGTATTGCTATGTATGAATCATGATGTTCTTTTTCTTTTTTAATTTATTCTTTACTTTTGCTCGTTCTTAAAACAAGAAAAAAAAGAAAGGAAATTATAAAAGAAAAACGATAAGAAAAAGTATTTCTCATAGACATAAATTGTAAGAAAAAGAACGCAAAAAAAACCTGGTTTGTGTGTGACATTAAAAAAACCGACAAGCATTGTTGAAGAAAAAATTCAAATGGTTGAAAACAAAAATAGTAGAAATTATTAGAATATTTTCTATTATATATTATTCAAGTACGTTTATTATCTATGTTAGTAATTATAATGACCTATACAAATCATTAATTCAATTATAAATGATAAAAATAATACACAGTAATGTTATGTTCTATTTCTTTTATATGACTACCATTGTATTATGACAATCAATACAAACAAAAAATGTTGAATTATTTATTTTGTTAAAAGACATTTAAAAAATGTGCACATATTTTTCTCGAAACAATACCTTGACTATAGTTGAGTACAAAAATTGTAAGTTACTTTGATATATAATAACTGTCAACCTGATATAATAAAATAAATCTTACAATTTTGACTTTATTTAGAACATGATACAGTAGATAACAGTACTATCGTAATTAAAATTGTACTTATTTTTTTTTATTACAATACATTAATTGGTAGTTTATATTTTTTTACATTACATTGTGATATGAAGTTATTTTCTTTTTAGAAAAATCAATAGAATCTGATTTAATTGTTACATGATATCGTACAGATTCTTTTCAAAGCAATATCATTTTATCTGAATGCATCGTAAGAAATAATCAAATATTTGGATTATTAGATGGATATCATGGCTTATTACGTCGATTTAATTATATGAAAACAAAGTTTAATATTCTTTTGTGATATGTAATGATCGTAACATTTATTTCATATTATATCGTATTTATACAAGATTATTTCCCTGGATCAATGTCTGGTAGGAAACCTTACAATAGGTGGTAGATGTAATATATCGATAAATAAATATATAAATAAGATTGAACATGTGATATGGAGGTAAGAATAAATTCATTCCAAAGTAATGTATATCAGATTCGTATTGATTTTATAGGGTGGGTGTCAGGTAGGTAATATATATTCACACCCACACCCTAGTTTTCACAAAAATCTATAAAATATTTCTTCTCTATATTTAACAATATTTGTTATAAATAATACATGTATCATTTTCTATTAAATATTTACTGTAGTAAACGAAATATTATATAGATCAATAGGACAAAATAAATAAATATATATTAGAAGAAGATAAGAATGTATGGAATTAAATAGATGTACTATTTTAATATAGATTTAACTGAATATCATAGAATCAATCAGATAATAACTTACTATTGATGAATTATTTGATTATGAGATTTACACTTTAATAATTTTGTTTTCGGATGTCTTAATGATATATTTTGAAATTATACGAATTACAATTAGAGTTACAAAAATATTATATATGCTTTTTTTAATTTACTGTTCCTAGTGTAGAGAAACAACAGAAAATACCTGAACATTGTTGAAAATTCCAAGTAATTTGCATATAATTTTGAAGTACTTTGATTGTATCACATCGAATAAGTCCTGTAGTTTTATAACCTCAATACTATATTCAAATATTTACTTTCAGTTATTGATCTGTTAACGATGAATTTAATATTATGTAGAAAAGACACAATTGAGTCACAAATTTCATTTATCTGATGCAACTTCCTCGTTTTATGAAATGTATATTAGCAACCTGAGTTATTACCAACTTAAAAAATCTTTTTTTCTGATGAAAAGAGGTCTAAATTGAGAAATAATGCAGAAGAGAAACAGATTGACAACGAACTGGTTTTTGCCTGTTCTTTATTTCGTTTCTGTTTTCATTATGAATCATCGTCTTCGCAGACAGATTCAAATATGTGTCAATGTAACTATACTCATGTTAAGTAATGCGGTATATATATATAAGTCATAATTGTTTAACCTATAAATAATTTGGTTTTTCGAAAACAAAGTAAAACTTACAATAGTTTTTAGGTCAATAATATTTTTATTTATTATTTCAGATCTGTTTTCTTGTTCATGTTACCACATATTCAAGATATCACTCCATCAGACGCAATACGTAGTTTACTACCACACCCAAATGGCACATATATTGTACGACGTTCAACATCAAATGATGAGATAATTGAAAAGATTGATTACAAAAGGAATTCAGAGGTAGAACCTTCTACCTTTACATCTCCTTCTCTTATCTTATCAGTACGTGTCGATGAGACTGTCTATAAAAATCATGTACGTCACTATGGATTATGTTGTACTGATCCAAATATTCTTGAGGATATATTAAAAAAATATAAGCAAAAGCAATGTTCGCCTAAAATTAGGCCATTTACACCATTAAAAAAGGAATTGGTTGTTCCGCCAAACGATGCAGAGTGGCGTATAGATCAAAAACATATTCATGATATTGATTTTGGTCGATTACTTAATCCAGGTCAACATAATTCTGGAATATCTACAGCAATCTGGAAATGTCGTGATCAACATGATATCAAAGTATTTATCAAACGTTTCAAAAAAGAACAATCGCATTTCAATCAAGAACTTTCTTTGTTAAAAGGTTTATGTTATCCCCTTATCATTACATGTTATGGACAATATTCCGATAAAGAGTATAGTTATTTAGTATTTGAAAACGGTGGAGAATCATTAGAATCTCGTTGTCGGCGAAAACAATTATCAGCCACAAACAACTGGAAATTTATAGCAAATGTTGGTTTTCAAGTTGCTAGTGCTATGATATATCTGAGAGAAAAAAATATTGTTCATCGAGATTTGACGGCAGGTAATGTTCTTATAAATTCACATAATCATGTACGTATTGCTGATTTTGGTCATGCATTTAAAAAGGAAGAAGGAACAAATACTCTCGAACGAGCAACAACAACTAACGGAGAAAAATTTCAATATCGTTTTCTTCCACCAGAATGTTTACCTGGTTCAAAAAGAAAAGAACCGAATGAACCAACCACGATTCCTTCAGAAAATATTTGTGCAAAATTTACGAATAAAAGTGATGTTTGGTCGTTTGGTATCGTAATAATACAAATGATGCTTCCCAATCCAAGCAAACCATATCCGCTTATCGAAGATGACACAGATATACCAAAATATGTTAAAAGCGATGCAAAAATTCATCCACAACCAGATGAGTGTCCGGAGAATATGTATGCAGTACTTCGACTTTGTTGGGATTACGACGCCAAGGACCGTATTTCATTTGATGAAATTCGAGAACGAATGTTAAAATTAGAGGCAGTTTATTTATGATTAAATGTAGTTATTATTTCGTAAAATAAAATTAGAAGAAAAATGTATAAAATGCTTCTTATCGTATGATAATTTTTGATTCATGTAATCTTTACATTTTTTTTGTTGCTTTGTTACAGTTTTATTAACATACATTTGTATCTACTCATATATCTTCTTTTAATGTATTATATTGCTGATATCATTTCCAATACTGTGTGTTGTTAATTTATAATTTATACCAAAGAATAATATACCATTCACAAATATATTTTATTTTCTAATAAAAATATAATAGTGAGAGGGTTTTTATTAAGCAATCAGATATTAAATTGTCATATACCTAAGTAAATACATTAGTTTAACTATTACCTTGAAAGATAAGTATGAAGTAGTAAAGATTAAATCTTGATTATTTCATAACAACAAGTCTACACATAGTTCTAATATATAAATGCAACAGTTCGTAATAATACTATTAACCCTATCGATTAATGATATTATTTCGTTACATAATTTTGTTGTACTTACATATAAAAGTACATTATTATCGCATATATATGGGTTGTTTGAATCTCTAGATATTATACTAAAGAATATTTTCTGTCAGTCTTTTTTTTTTTAATCAGCTTATGAAAATATTCATGAAGTCAAAAAGAAAAACAATACAAATGTATTAACAAATATAATAAAAATTTCTTAAAGTAAATGAATTCGAAAAAAATAATAATCAAATTTTGCCTAATTCTATTTTTTGTTTGATGTTCGTTTTGTTTTCGATTGTGTTGTATTGAATAATGATTGGGACACAACATTTTGTCGTAATGTTCCAGTAGGCCGTTTTGGTTTACTTGCAGATCTATTCAAAGTATTCAATGCATCTTAAATAAATATTTTTAATTATTTATAATCATAATAATTAATTAGTTATTAGTTACTTGTTAATATTGTATTCAATTTTTGATCTAATTGATCAATATTAAAATTTGGTATATATCGTTTTTCACCAGTTGTACTATCGACTAGAATTGAAATTTTATTTGTAAAAATCGTTTTTTCGTTCATTATTGATTAATTTACCTTCAACTTTAAGTACGTAATAAGTGCTTCTCGCTGTAAGAAATTGTGAAGCATAATCATCAAAATGTGTACCGAGCTCTTTTAACTTTCCTTCATTATCGATAAGATCAATTGTTTCTTTTTTTATATAAAAAACAAAGTCTATTATTTTTTATTAAGAAGAAAAATTATTTATTTACCATCTTGTTGAATACCAACAATTTGTTTCATGTGTTCAATTAGACGACGACAAGAAGAATAACTATTGAGAATTAGTTGCTGATTTTCTATTTATAGAAAAATAAGAGATTTGAATTTCTTTTCTTTTTCCTTGTTATTAATATACTTTCTTATCACTTACCTCCATGTATAAGTCGAATGAAAGTACAAGGGCTTGGGATAGGTATTTTTCTTATTATCTCTGATTGTCGTAATGCTGAAATAGAGCTCACTGATGAATTACGTCTCGATGTTTCCATGGTTTGTTTTATATTTAATTGTCAATAAGTTCACTTGTCTTTTTGTCGCTCAATTAAAATGAGGACTTTCTGTTCTCCCTTACCCTTACTACATAAAATTGTTCCGTTTTATATTGTTCGCAAATCATTTTCTTTCTCACTCTCTTGTTCTTTCTCATTTGCCTGTCTTCCGTCTCATGAGAAATGTGTGCGCTTCCATGTCCCGCTCATTTTTTCTATACTCTAGCAACAACGATAGGTAGTGGATTTGCAGCTTCTAGGCCATATATATATATATTGATGGATTGAATTTTTTACTATTATTATAATATACCTTGTGATAATGATATATTGAAATAGGTGATTGTTATTAATGGAGTGATAGTTGATGATGATAAAGAAAATGAGTCGGTGAAATTTAATGATTCACCAATAGAAATACTGTGATTCGATAATTGAGATTGATTATGAAGTCGACGTGCAGCTGTTGATGAAATTGAGCTTGAGACTACTGCTCCCGATGCCATTGTATATATATATATTTTGAAATAAGATAGTCAGGTTAGTAAAATTTGTACTCGTATTGTTATGTTAAATACAACAGAACGAAAACAATATTCCTCTTTCGTCTAACATCTTTAACATTATGAATTAATATGCAAATAGAACTTACTTCTGTCGCAACGGAATAGAAAGAAAAGGTAAAAAAAGTTAAAAGAAAAAATCCGGCAATCTTGTTCTTTTTTTTCTCTACTTGACTTTTTTCTTTGACTTCTTAGAACAAAGGAAGAAAAAGATCATTGAATATATATATATATTTAAATAAAAAAAATTTGAAAGATTTCATATCCAATAAATCTATTTCTGGAAATTTATTTTATTTTCTTCGTATCTATCATGTTTGACAAACATGTTAATTTGCTATTTTTCTTATCAAAAAAAAAAAGAAGAGAAATAAAGATCGACCAAGAGAATTATGAGATACAACAAGCAAAAAAAACAGAACAAAAAACACAAGTTATTACAGCGAAAAAAGAAAAAAAAAGAAATGAGAAGCACAGACTTCGCAGTGCAAAAGTTTCACACAAATTCTAATCAGTGTGACATCTGATACACACGAGAAGCAGAGAAAAAAATAGGATTATTAAGAAAAAAAAATTAGCATTTTTATGAAGAGAATCATTCGTTCAGAAGAGCATCTGACATTTTCGTTTGGTAGATAGAGATGACTAAAAAAAACACATGACACACAAACATTTGTTGTATAACAAAAATAGAGATGGTCACATTGCATATTCAATCGAAAAGAAAAACAAAAGATAATACTGTATATGGATTAGATTGATTTATACTTTATCATTTGTTGTCGTTAATGTTGTTGGTACTTCTAGCATAAGTGCATAGTTTTTCATTAAATTAGATGTATCAAGTGAATCTGAAGTCGTATTATTATCATCATTTGTTGACATAACTATCGAACAAACAGAATCATCTTCATCTTCACTTGCTGAGGAATCAATTATGTTTGATGTTTCATCTTCAGTTTCATTATGTTCATCAATTTCCTTGAAAAATAAATATATATAAAATTATTTGAGAAAAGGTATTCGTCATTTACTCTATCAACATCCATCTGACTAATTTGTTCATCTTGTTGATTTGTTTGAGTATTAGTGGAAGCCATTGTTTCTTGTTCTTTATAATATTGCCATTGAATTTGTTGTTGTTGTTGATAGAAATAACTTTATTTAGAAGGAAAAATAATGAATTTTATTGATTATTTCAATTAACTTACTATGCTTCTAATTGTGCAATAAATTTTCGAACGAGTAAACGTTCACGTAATGGATTTTCAGTGCGTCGTTGTCGAACACTAAATGTTGGCATTCGTAATTTTTGATAAGACAAAAAAATCATCATTGCACGTTCTTGATCCATGGAAAATAATTAACAAATAAGACTCAATAATAGATAGATAAATAAAAAATAAATAATTATTGGAAGAAAAAATGATGACTAGTTAGATACACACTCACACCACACACACTAATACATAGAATAAATCTGAAAGAAATAATAATAATAACGATATCGATATATTTGATGTTTTTTTTCTTATCAAGATTGAAATGATCATAGAAAGGAAACAAATAAAATTTGACATCTCTTTTTTTTTGACAGACAATGCACGATGCCCTTTGTTTAGATATGCCATACAGATAAGAATGAACCTCTCTATTTGTAAACATATTTTCGAAAAAATTCCGAAGAATTATTATATTTAAATAAAAAGAAATAATTAAAGAGTATATTAATTTAAATTTATTTGGATATATAAAATTATTTTTCTTTTGTTTTAAATAGATGTCGCTCTTCGATGATTGTTCAGGTGTATTTAAAAGAAAAGAATAGAATTGCAGAACAATATAGGTGTAAATAAACACCTAGCACTATTGAGATCATGTTTCTTTTTTTCTTACAATTCTTTCGTTTCGTTTAGATAACAAAAGTTTTCGAGGAAAACTTATAATATCAAAGAAAAGGAAGAAACAGTCGCCAACTTTAAAAAAAAATCTTGGAATTTTATATGAGTTCTTGATAAGAAAAGAACACGATGAAAAAATTATCATACCTCAGAATGATTCATTCACTTTCTTTTGACATTGAATTGAATAAACAGATGTTGTCTTTTTTACGTATATAAAATTCTTGGTTTTATTTTTATTGATAAAAGACATATGGCAACTAGTGAACGAATAAAACTAAAGTGAGTTTAATAGAAGGATTTTAATATTCTATTTAATATCTAATCATATTTTAGTACAACAGAGCACAAGATTGTAAAAAAGATTTTTAATGAATTAGAACATTGTGCAAAAATAGACGATCAAGAAACCAAAGAGAAAATATTAGAACAATTCAAGTTAGAATTGTATGGATTGATTTTATATTTTTTGATTTATTTTATTTAGTTCAAAATATGCCAATGAAACTAAATTTACAAGTTCAAATGAACAAAAATACTTCTTAAATGTATGTAATATTTTAAAATATATTTGTATATTTATTTTCCTATTTAGATTTTACGTGTTCTTATCAAGAAAAGTTTACTTAGTTCGTAAGTAATATTGTTATTTGATTATTTTATGATAAAAATATTTTGTAGTTCAAAGAAACTTGCTACATTAAATGAATTCTATTGTTTAAGAATATTATTACGTGATTCAGAATTTCTAATCGTTTTTCTTCAAGAAAATGGATTAGTTGGTTTAAAAAATGTATGTCTATCACAACAAAATAATTCTCTTTTAAATCTATATTTTTCTATTATATTAGCAAATGGATTTGTATACATATTATCTCTCATCAAATTTCAATGATAATAATAATAAATTATCTTCTATGGCATCTAAAGCACTTGGAGATATACTTCGTAATTATTAATATTTATTTTTCTAAATAAGAATATAATTTTTAAACTATAGGAATTCTTCAAAAACTTTTAATGAATACACCAAATCATGCTGAACGAGAGTTTTTCATATCAAGTCATATTATTCAATCAATTACAAATCTATTAAATCATCGAACGTCTCCATTATTACAAGAAACATTAACATTATTATTATATATGACTGATAAATTGTAAGAAATTCTCATTCAATAATATTTATCAATTAATATATTTTTAGAGAATTTTATATCGAAGAATTTTTTAAATCAGAAACAATTGAATATCTATTTCATCTACTTGAATATAAAGATCTTGAAACAATACAGTATGTTAAATATTTATATTTTATATTAATTTTGTATATATTTAATTAGACTTTCATTACATCTTATGGCAACTTTTCTTTCTTATTCTGAAATACGTCAATATATTCCATATATACCAAATGATTTTTTATATACATTTACCAGTTATTTAAGTTATACTAATGTTAAAGTTCTTGAGCATGCTATATGGTGTTTAACAAATTGTGCTGATAATGAAGACGATCGAAGAAAAATACGTTTAACTGGAGCTATTCCTCTACTACTTTCAGTTCTTGAAAATGGGTAAAATAATTATTTTTGTTATAAAACAAATTCTTATCAATCAATATGAATATTTATTTAGAAATCGTTTTGATTTTTCATCGCCATCGACAAAAACAAATCGAATACAATCCGGATCAAATTCACATAGAAATATCGAAGTAAACAATGTAAGTAGTATGTTTTTGTGTTATCTATAAAATATATAACTACAAAAAAATCAAGAATTGCTGGCAAAAGATCGAAACGCTAAATGTCGAATAACAAAAATTTCGAAAATTAAATATCGAAAAAATAAAATTCCGAACGGGTGTAAGTGGGTTTGGATCTGAGTATGGGTATGAATATAATAGGATATCCACAGCTACACCCTCACCCTCAAGGTTCGAAAATTTTATTTTTTGTGATATCGGTTTTTCGAGATTTTATTTTTTGACATTATTTTTTCGATATTATTTTTTCGATCTTTTGCCATCGTACCAAAACCAATATGATTGAATGTATAAAGTACTTTAGAATTCTTCACATTATGATCAATTATTTGATATGCAATCTGCTTGTTGCAATTGTCTTGCTGAACTTTCATATAATTTTACTAATAGTCAAACAATAATTGAACGTAATGGTATTTATATTTTAGCAATGCTTCTTTTTCCTGACAATGATGATGTTCAACGATTAGAAACATTCAATCATTTACAAGTAAATGAATATTAAAACTTGATATCAAATTGGTTTCTTTTTTGTTTTTGAAAATAGCGTACTGTTTTTAAAATATTACGATTTTTATTTCCATCAAATGAAAGAAATGATCAATATCAATATAAACGATTATTTCCAGCATCAATATTTGAATTATTTGTTGGTATTGGAAATTTTCAACGTGATCCAAATCTATATAAAGAAATAACCCATGCGTGGAATTCAATTAATATGGATGAATTAACTAAAATTAAACTTGAACGTCTACAATCATTTAATCCAAAACAAGATCCAACAAGATTTATTCGAGATTATGGAGTTTATGAATGTCTTGGTTCAGGAGCATTTGGATCTGTTTATCGAGTAGCTCAACGAGGTTCAACAACGATGTATGCATTGAAAGAGGTTTGATTTAATAAACAAATTTCAGTAAATACTTATCTTTTATTTAGATCAATAAACGTTCATTAGGAAATGATACAGATCGTAGTTTAGGTAAAATGATTAACGAAGTAAATATCATACGTGAAGAATTACGTCATCCAAATATTGTTAATTATTATCAAATATTTATTGAAAGTAAAAATATTGAATAATCTTCTTTTTTTTGTTCAAAAAATTATTTTTTTATAGATGATAATATATATATTAAAATGGAATTAATTGTTGGTTATTCACTACAAAATTTTTTATCAATAATTAAACATACAAATCAAAAAATGTCCGAAGATAATATCTGGAAAGTTTTTATTCAACTTATACTTGCATTAAGATACATACATAAACAAAAAGGAATTGTTCATCGAGATTTAACAGCAAATAATATTATGTTAGATGATGAATACAGAGTTAAAATTAGTAAGTATATCATTACGGAAATATCTGAAAAATATTAGAATTTTAATTCATACGTTAATGAGGTTGTTTTGTATTACAACAATACGTCCTAATGAAATGTTAAATAAACATTTATAGAGAATGTATTGTTGTTAGATTAATACCAAATAAATTCTTACTATTTCATATTTTATTCTTTAGCTGATTTTGGTTTGGCTAAATTACATAATGATGATTGTAGTAAAATGACATCCGTTGTTGGTACAATGTATTATGCTTGTCCAGAAATTATTCAACATTTAAGTTATAATGAAAAAGCTGGTTAATATCTTGTCTATTTTTAAACTAATTTCTTTATTTGTTTTCTTTTATTAGATATCTGGAGTTTAGGTTGTGTACTCTATCATATGGCGGTATTGGTTCCACCATTTTATACTTCAAATCTTCTACTACTTGCTACAAAAATATGCACAAGTGAATATGATAAAGTACCATTGAAATCTTATTCAGATTGTATTCAAAAAATAATTCATGAATGTTTAATTGTTGATCCATTATATCGTCGAGATATATGTGGTATTGCACAACTATGTACCGAACAATTAATGTCCTATGCTGATCGTTCGTGTACGACAATAAAATCATTAGAAAAACGTTTAAGAGAACGTGAAAGTAAACATGAACGTTATATTTTAAAACAACAATTAAATCATCAATCAACACGTTTAAGTTGTTCGAGTGTTAAAGAATCATCAATTAGTAGTAATAGTGGAATACCTGATGTTATTTTTGAGGGAATAGATGGACAAAATGATATTAGTAAACAAGAATCGATTACTATTGGTACTATTTGAAATTAAATATAATAATAATATTCTGTTGGTTTTCTTTTAGCTTCCGATTGTGAAACAATTGATAATGTATCAAATAATATTCGACGTCGTGGAAGTAGGATTACTATAAACAATAGTTTTGTGTTATTCTTTGAAATATTTAGGTTCAGCTGGTCAAACTCGATCGTTAGAATCATCAAATATATCATGTGAAAGTGGTTATGATAGTAATAATATAGCACAAGGTCTTTATCATTCTTCAAATTCACTAAATACAGAGCGAAAGTAAGTTATATAGAGTCTCTCTAATCAGTAGTACCTTTAAGTTATTATTATTCATCTTATTATAAGGAGATTATTTGTAATGATTAATTTAGATCAAGTGCTACTTATAGTCGTTCACGGCCAGTATCAGGAAATGGTTCAATAAGTATATCAAATTCACGACTTCGAGCTACTGATCCAGTTACTCAACTACTTGAAATAGTTCATAAATTAGTTTATATTTCTTATGTATGTATTATATTTAATAAAGAGAACATCGTGTCGTAGTTTTATATTTTAAAAATTAGATTCCACCAAATACAATTAACGCTAAATATCGACATTTAATTGATCGTTATAAAAGTTATTTATTTTTGAAAACATCATCACATAATTTAAAAAGTGAACTATTAAAATTATCCAATCATTCCAATGATTGTATTGAATTTGATACTGAAACTGGTCGACGAATGATTGCTTTTCAATCATTGACAAACTCTTCATCATCAAATTATTTAACAAATTTTAAATCTAGTAAAATATTTGTACATTTTTCTATTATTATTTCTATATATGTATATATTTTCAGTTGATTTAACTATTCCGGAAAGTGATGGATCAGTAACATATGAACAGATGATGTCCTATATTGATCAAATTCTTCTCGAAACAGATTATTATAAAGATTCTATAGTACCAACAACATCCAATGATTCTCTCCCACCGATTGCTCAAAAAACGCCTCGACCTTCATCACGAAGACAATAACATTTTGATTTCTTTTTACTTTAATGTATATTTCGACTTTTTCTTTTTTTTATGATAGAAATGAAACAGTAACGAGAAAAGAATGAATAATAATAATGATTACATTTTTGTTTTTTCTTTTACTTCAGACGAAATTTTTATTTTACTTAGTATGCAAGTGTGTCTATTCGATTTATTATTAAATGCATATTTAAATGAACGTTCAAAATCAATTGATTTATCACGATTATCGTTACCGAATATAACACAATCGCAAAATGCTCTTTTATCATTAGAAAAACTTTATCTTAATACTAATGAACAATCATTGACAAACAATAAAACGAATGATCAAAATGAAAAACCGAAAAAAGATGATGAACATAATGAAACATTAATTGATAAAGACACAAGTGAATCATCTCAAATAACAATAACTGTTTGTGATGAATCAAAAAATTCTAAACGTCAATTTTTATGTAATCGTTCATTATTAATACGTGAAATGCGTTATTTTGCTGATTATTTAAAAGATGAACCTGATCAAGCTGAAGAAGTTGATATAAGTGTTCATTGTGATATTGATATATTTCAATGGTTAATGTCATTTGTTAATCGAATTAAATCAACAGATATACCTGAATTAGAACCACGTATAGCTGTATCAATATTAATATCATCTGATTTTCTTAAAATGGATAAACTTGTACGACAATCATTAGAATATATTTATAAAAATTTAAATGAAATTATCGCTACAAATTGTAATGTATCATGTATACCTGATTTATTATTTCGTCAATTAGCGAAATATTTTCATAATCCATATAAAATCGAACAATTACATGATAGAAAAAATAAAATTCGTGGAAAATTATTTGAATACAGTTTAAAACAATTATTAACTGATAGAAAAATAATTCGTTGTCAATATTGTCATACAATAATGAGTATTGAACAAATAGAATTTATACCTTGTTTATCCGAACGTTTAATGATAAAAACCAATGGAAATTTTTCATTTCAACATAAAATTGATTCGAAATTTAATATTAATGATTGGATTAAAGAAATTCATCTACGAGGAGAAAATTCTTGGAGAAATACATTTTGGATTATTTGGTAAATATTCATTTATTATTTAGTTAATTATTGCGAGTTATTTTTCTCTTGCGTGACTTAATCTTGTCGATGATTCTTGTCATTGCGTGTTAACTCATAGTCTTTCCGTCTTCACTTATTTGACAGGATTTTTATGTGAATAGATTCAACTTCATCTTATGCGAGCTAATAAGATTTATAGGAGAGAAATTAATTTTTTTTTGTTTTTTTTTAAGGTTACATATACATGGTGATCAATGTGCACGTTGTGATGCTTATTTTCGTTTTATTGATTTTTCAACATGTTCATATCATCCACTGTCATCAATAACGGATAAAAAACATGATTGTTGTTCACAATTAATTGGTACATTTGATATTTTTCAATTAAGTACACGACATAATGGTTGTCAACAACGTGAACATATTTGTCAAACACAAAATGATTTTTCTGAAATCTATGAAAATTTAGATAAAACAGAACTTATAAAACATCATCCATCACTTCAAATTTCATTAAATACGATAAATTCAACAAATGTAATGACAAGTAAAATTATGGAACAATCTATATATGGTTCTGCAAATCCTGAAGCAAAAAAAGCATCATTACGTTCACAATGGACACCATTTCTTGATTCACATCCATATGGTGCTGATATGAAAAATGCATGGGATGCAACAAAATCTACTCGTTGGAATCAAGATGCACAACGAGAAGATGAACATCGTCGATTCGATGAAATGCTTCGTCATATACAATCATCACAACAAATTAATAAAACAAATCATAATCGTTCATTAAAAGAAACGAGTTCATCGTCATCACTTCTATCTCCTGGTGGAATTTATTGTCGAATTGAGAATGATTGGAGAACTCGTCAAAATATCCCAATCAATACTAATAAAAATAGACAACGCACTACACTTAAATAATCAAATATATATACGTATATTTTTGCTTTTCTTTGCTTTTTTCTTTTTTATTCTGTATTATTTGCACTCATTTATCGCTTACTTGTATGTATGTGACGCCTAAATAAGTATAAAATCGCTCATGCGATTATTAAACAAAAGCAAAAAAAAAACATAAATAGCATTCATGCTGTTTATTGACATCGATATCATATAGTAGAGAGATTAATTTCATCCTAATGGCTTCATCAATATCAGAAGACCTACTAGAATCTCCACATGTATCATTTCAAACAAATCCTAATCGTGGAAAACTTTCACTTGCTGATCTAGCATTTGCAATACCAACAAATCCACATCCAGTAGATAATCAATCAATAGTAACACAAAAATCTATTGAAAAAATTCCAACATTAATTATATGGTCAATATTTAATTTATTATTAATACCATTTGGAATTGTTTGTTGTTATTTTTCATATAAAGTTAAACAATATAAAAAACAATATCAATATCCAATGGCTATTAAATGGTCAAAACGTACACTTATACTTAATATAACTACAACACTATTAATGATTGGTATAATTATTACAGTTGTAATGCTTCGATATGATTATGAAAAAACACATCCTATTCATCCAATACAAACAACCGTAGCTTATATACCATGGCTACCAGGACGTTAATTTGTTTAAAATTATTCATGTAACATATATATCTATATTTATATTTAAAATATTTTTTTTTAATAATCATTATATGCTGTTTAACTAAACGACGATAAGAAAAATAAAATATGTGATACATAGACATGCATAAATAGAATATATTTCGAAAAACAAAACTAAAATAATCTGACACAGAACAAAAATAAAAGTTTGAAATTATGTTTTTTTCTAAGTCGCTCGAAATGATTTGAACATCATCCAAACACCATATGTCATAATTGTTACAGATATAACCATTCCTACCATTGGATCAAAATACCAAACACTTTGATTTGAATTATAAATTGTTATACTAAAAGCTACGGATAATGCCATTAAAGCTGATATAAATGTATTAAATGCATCGGAATATGCTGAGATAACATTTAATTTTTTTGCTACAGTATATTTACCAAATGCTAAACAAAAAAATACAATAGTTTGAATAGCAACTGCAACAACTAAATAATGATTTGGTATTGGATGAACTTTATGGCGAATATCAATTACTGAATCAATGAATACACCAAAACCAGAAGCAAAAAAAAGTACGGATAATATTCTTAATACATAAATTTCTTTTTTCACTTGATCATGTGTACTTGTAAAACGCCATATAATTGATAAAAATGCTAATACATCAAGTATTGTATCAACAGCAAAACCAAGTGCTGATGCTGATTGTTCTTCAACAGCTAGAAAAAATGTAATTATACCACAGACTGTACTGACAACAATTGAAATAATATTTAAGGTAATAAGTGCATGACGAGTTGTTGTTTCTTCTTCAGCTGATAATGATGAATTTGTTGGTACAAATAGATCAATTTTCTCACTTATTTCCGGATCGTTTGGAAGATTTGATCTTGTTACAACAGTAAATTTTGGTGCTGGCGCATCATCATCAAATCTTTCATAACGAGCCATGAGAATAAGAACTAAAAGCAAATTATCTGAAAATAGAATATAATCTTCCGTTCTCGTTTCTTTTTTTTTTGTCGGACATTATTATTGTTATTGATCGACAACTAAATGGATCACATCATTAAAAAATGTGTGTACGTGTGTGTGAGACTCGGTAAATGTTTTATGTTATGTTCACAGTTTTCTTCTCTCTTTTCTTGAACAACTGCACCCTTTTCATCATTAACAGTAGCGAGTGTCGTTTCCATTTTTTTCTTCTTTATATTATTAATCATCTCTGACTTTTCTCGTACCTCTATGTTTTGCACCCCCATAACATTCTTCTTCTTCTTCTTCTTTTTTTTCTTCTTCGTCTTCTTTCTCTTCTATTACTTCGTCAAGCTATCACATATATAGCGAGAACGAGAACTCAGGTGAATTGCTTGCTGATGTTGTTGCCGGAACTAATGCTACAATGAGAACTTATACCCGTTGGGTTTTAGTTTAGATGAAAGAACATGCATATAGAATGTACATGACTGAGTTGTTAATGAAAAAATAGAAGAGAAAAATAATATAATATAGTACTAAAATATTCAGTCTTCTCTCTCTTAATATGATAGTCATGTTACAAAAATATAGATTAAAGGCTTCTCGATCTATGACCTATTTACTACCTTTAATAAAATGATATTTTGTTATGTTATATATTATAACATTGGCTGTTCTTTCTCTTACTACTTCTGCTATTTGCCTTGTCACTAACATGTCGGATGTCTGCTAGAAGTTTTAGTATCTGCAACAACTTCCCTTCTTTTTTTCTCTTTCTTTTGTCTAGTTTTGAATACAATCTTTCTCTTCTTCCTTTTTCCCTTCCTCTTTCAACATCTTGTTCTAGAAGACAACAAGCGCACCAATTAATTATGAATTTATATAAATGCTCTCTTTTTCTCTATTCATCCAGAGAAGATCTGTATATGGTACACTTATGATTTCAATGACATTGTCGTTTCATACAGTAAACATATATATGATATATTATAGAGGATTTTTTTTAATCACTAGTGAAAAGAAAGAGAAAATAAATGAGATGAGAAGAACAAAATGAAGTAGGCAATATAATGTAAAGGCGAGAAGAGAAAAAGAAGGACTGTAACTAATTCATTTTTCTAGTAATCACCAGATGGAAAAAGGAAAGAGAAAGAACCTCTCTCTTCTATTCACACGCAAACTCAATTTTACAAGCTGCCAACAGCTTTCAGCTCCGGCGATCAACCGTGCCATTTATTCACTATATTATAAAAAGGACTCACTTAAATAGTCGACAAAAACACTGAGAGACAAGTCGACACTTAAAAGACGCATCTTTTAAGAATGTAAGATATAAATATACGATGCTATATGCGTATATGTCTTAATATGACAAAAAAGGATTTTCGACATAAAGAAGAAAAAAAATATGTCAATATTAATCATTTTCAACAAACAATTGATGTTTTTATATGATGAAAAATAATATTGACAAGAAAAAGGTTTTTATTAAAAAAACTAGATCATTAAATTTATTCGAATAAAATAAGAAAGATTTCATCTGTTTGGTTGCTATGTATACCGATCTAACTATAAAGATAGAGTCGATGAACAACAACAAATCAAGATAATCGTTTCATACGCGCGAACTTATCCACCTGTATATAAAAAAACAACTAAATGAATACAATTAACAATCAGCAAACAACTAATGATCATAAACAATATCAATCGACAACAAATAGAATGAAAAGAAAATTACCATTGACAAATTCAGAAATAGTTCAAACTGTTTCAAAAGATCTGTATGATTTTATATTTATATAAATTAATATATTATATATATACTCTAGAAATGAATCTACTTTAAATTTAAATAATGTCGATCGAGGTTAGTTACATAAGATCTTGAGAACTACTTCAATTGATTAGATTTTTTTATAGAAAATGACCTTGATGATTATGCTGATCAAATTTTTAATTATTTGAATGAAACTTCTACTAAAACAACAACAACAACGTCATCTTTACATCAAGTTGAAAATAATCAAATTAATTCATCATCTCAATTATTCATTCCAACACATTCGTCTAACAATGAAATCAAATCATTTTTATGTTCTTTTTGTCCATATTTTACACATAATATTCAAGAATTTCAAATACATATTGCAAAACATACAGAAAAAAATTTTCGATGTTTATTATGTCCATGCATGTAATTATTCAAATTTTTAAAATTTATTCATTTCAATATTATTTATTATTATATAAAGGTATAAATACAGACGAGATTGTGTAACACATATGAAACGTAAACATTCAAATGATGTTACCGGTACATTATTAATAATTTAATTTCGTTTATATTTCGTTTGTCGTTCAGGATCAATATCACAACATATAGAGAAAATTAATAATAATAATTCTATTCAACCATCAACATCAACATTTTCAATCAATCCAAATTTATGTTCAGAACAAAAACGATATGGTTGTCCTTATTGTCCATTGATGGCTAAATCAACTTCGTCAATATATAGACATCAATCACGTATGCATACTTCATTTCCTAAAATCGTACATAAATACTCAACCGATGATCCAAATACACGTAATCTTGTTGCTATACTTAAACAAAAATCAATTAAAAGTAAATTTTTTATTATTGAATTAATAATTTTAGAACGATATTTTTTTTCTTGTATATAGATGAACAACTTTTGAAATCTGAAATACCTAATGAAAATGATTTACCTGATCCATTAAATATTTCATCATCATCATCATCGTCAACTATTCATCAACAAACCGAATCTTATTCATTAGTCAATCGTCATCGATGTGCTGCATCAAAACATATTGTAAATATCAAATATATCCTCATGAAAAGAATTTATTCTCTTTCTATTAGACTGCTCATAATATTTGTTTATCAAATGGTCGTTTATCAAAGATTTTTCAATGTTGTCTCTGTGATTATCGAGCATATCATCGAAGTAATGTTGTTCGACATGTTAAAAAAATACATACAAATAATATTGATCAATCCAGTCCTCAATTAATAGAAGAAAATTCAAATAAATTAATTATTAATGATGAATCAAATTTGAATAATTCTCATATCGAACAAATACCAAATTATTCATTAAATACTATTGTACAAGCTCCAATTATACCTACTAATAATGATTCAAATAAATCCTATGCTGATATTCATCTTTCGATAAATATTTTTCTTCCAAAAAAGAAGAAATATAACTTGGTTAGTTTAATAACAACTCTTTTCTTTTCCTAATATAATTTTTTCAGTTGAATCGAACAAGAAGTGATTGCAGTAATGATGGATATTCTGATGAAAATATCAGTCATGATGATGATGATGATGGCGATGGCATAACAAAAATTCATATATCTTCATCTAATCAACAAAATCTTTCTAGTGGATCATTGTATAAACCACATAAATGTCGTCGATGTTTTTATCGATCTAATTGGAAAACTGATATGCTTCATCATATTCGTCTTAAACACCATATAAATCATGCAAGTAAATCTGATTACGTATCAATGGATTTTGATTCAGCTTTACGTTCATTTTCAAATTATGAGAAAACATTTGGAAAAGTTCTTAAAAGTATATTTTAGTACCAAAAAGCAAAATATTAATACTTCTTTTCTCGTTACTAAAAATAGATCGTTTATTGTTACCAAAAATAGATTATATTGATTGTACTTGGGAAGAGTTAAAATCAAAATTATTTATTAATGATGATCAAAAAAAAATAAATCGTCATTGTTTATCTTCATCTTCTATTAATAAGACTTTTTCATCGATGAACAATGACGAAGAAGAAAAAAATCTATTCATAGACAATAATCAATAAATGTTCGAAATATCTAAAGAAAGTTTGTAACAATTCGGTCAAACATTGATCGATATAACAAAAGAATAGTTATATTATGTTTCTTTTTTTCTTTACCAATTTCTTGCTAATTAGTAATGATGTAAAAGAACGTCTTGTGTTTGCTCATTTATTTTTTGTCGAAATACCAATTCACTTTTTTCTTTTAATTTCTGCTTTCTTTGTCTGTATATATATATTCCTCTTATATACAATTAACACATATATATATATATTCCGACAAAGTCAATCATCATCTGCAGTAGACATAGAAATAGGTGGAAGAAGCTCAGTCAGACATCTGTCAGTTAAATTACTTCATTTCACATTTGCACACGTCAGTTAGAATGAAAAAAATAAGTACATTGGACTTATGCCTTTTCTTTTTTCTATTTATATTTCATTTCAAGACTGACAAAAGAATAGTTTGATTAACTTTAATTAAAAAATAGCTCATTCATATAAACTATAGAAACAATTCACATGATAAATTGAAAATAGATAGATGACAGTATTAAATTTATTTAATGATGAAAACTATCATGGAATTTAGTGAGCCAAACAAGGTTTCTTTTAATAATTATTATTATAATGATGATAATAGCACAACAGTTGGATTCTTTTGATGGACATCACAACAGAATCCATCTTGAACAAAGGTCATCAGATAATTACTTGGAATAATATACTCTTGTCCAACACACACACACACATATATATGCGGATAATTGAGTGATGAGTGTTCTTGAGTATTCTTCCAACGATTTTTTGTTACGTTGTAACTTTCATAATCTGATAATAAATAGTTTGTGTTAAAACAACAATAAGCATTTCCTTTTTTTCTATCTTATACGTTTGTTCGATCAATATGATGATGTACAGGACAAAGTAGGTGATGATGTATATATGTATGTAAATGTGGTATTGTCTTTCAAACGCTCATTTTTGTATCGTACTACAAGCAAAGAAGGAAACAATTCAAATTGATATCTTCCACTTAAGTTCTAATTCATCAAGTGGAAATTTTTTGAACTTTTTCTTTTCTTTTACTTCTCTTTCCTCTCTCTCTCTCTCTCATCTCATCATTATCAAGAAAGAAGAAAGAAGAAAGATTGCACACTTTTTCTTTCACTCTCTCTCTCTCTGTTTTAACAATAGTATACTTGCTTTCGCGTTCTTCCTCTCTTTCTTATTGTGGTTTCTTTGTGCACATATACAAGCATATATACATTTTCTATATCGACGCGTCGTCATCAAAGTCGAACCTATCTAATAGAACTTACCTATACAATATAGTAGACATACATACAATGCTCTAGTTTGTGTGTTCTTTCCCTCTCTCTCTCTCTTGCTCGCTCTCTCTCTCGGTACCTTACATGACATTTTAATATCTACCGACATATAATTTTTGTCCTCTTTTTTAGCGACGGAAGCACAACACCTATGCTATGCGGTTGTTGTTGTGACGCTGACTAACGTACCATATATATATAACAGTTGCTGTCTATTGCTGTGCTCAATTGGTCAATAATTATACATATATACAGACGCTTATTTAAACATCAATACATTAATCTTCTAATATTACTAGACATGCCGATCGATAAGAGAAAAATGATGAATATTACCAATTATCATACATGGATGCCAACAATGAGTTTTCCTACAAATAAAATATATTTATTTCTAATACTTACTTCACTTGCTTGGAATGCATATAATACACATCAATATCAAGTTTTAGTTGAACGTCAAATAAAATTAGAGAATATAATTGCAGAAATCTTACCATCTTCATTATCATTACAGTCTTCAAATCAAATACAAATAACACCAACATCATCATCATCGATTGAACAATGGTTGACAAAGGCTCTTCAATTTATTACACAATTCACATTAAAAGATGTAACAAGCAATACCAGCAGTCATACAATTGGTCAACCAAATATAGTAAGTCTTATATTTTTTGGAAATGCTCTCTGAGAGCCTTGACACTTGCATAGTCATATATATATGGATATATATATATCTATATGTGGTTCTTGTCAAGGTCGTACTCGTTTATTTCAAACATGCATAACAAATTAAACGAGACGATAAAAGCTCACTAAGTGCTTCTGCTTGTCGAACATCAAAGGTTAACGATAAAAAGCTTCTGCTCTAACTTTGACACATTATGTTGAGAACAACTAACAATTTATTGTTAGAATTTTCTTCTTTTTTCCCCACTTTTATAATTGTCGATTTAAGAATAGAATTTCCATAAGAAAGAAGATTTAATTTGATGCAAAAAAATTGAACAGGTTCATCGAAACAAAAGGAAATTGATACTCTTGTCTTTGCTCGTTTTTCATTTAATTTATGTTCATCTATGCTTTTCACTTTCGAGATTAGAGTAAATATCATCTTAGTTGCTAATCATCATCATCATCGACTAAGTGATTTAGTATATCTTAGCATGTCAAATATTTTGTTTAAAATAAACGAACAAATATCTTATCTTTCATTTATCATCAATATCAAATTGACATGAACACCAAGGCTTTTTTGTCATCTTTTCAATAAACATCTCTACACATAAATTCTTACATTCTCATTACTTAAAGTGGTAGACACTGGGGTCATAAAATGACGATGAAAAGAGTATATATATACATCACTTTAAATCGTTGAGTGGATGAACACATACATACTCAAAAAGTTTTTAGTACGCAATGATGATGATGATGATGATGATGTCTACTTTTTAAAAATGAACGTGTGTTCATGCACTTTACATAAAACAGAATACATAAAGACAACTAAGGAATTATCGTTATGACACTTTTTCGTTCTTCAATCAATAATTGATGTTTGTAAGATATAGACGTTTGATACATTAGAACTTAAAAATCAAGTTATGAAACAGCTAGTCAAAAAAAACATTTCAATACATAACTATATTAATGAAAGATTAAAAACAACTTATAGTTCTAATTAAATTCATGCTTATACATCGATGAGTTTTCTTATAAGGCGCACTGTGAATCTTTTGTTTCTAATTTTTTGCATTTTTCAAAGAAACAAAATTGATATAACCTTCTTGATTCATTGTAACAAGTAATTATTCTAACAAAAAAAAGAAGTTCTTTGAACATGTCCCTGACTAAAATCTAATCTCAAGCAACCATGAGAAACTTCTAAGGTAGCTATATAACGAGTGTTTTTTAATTTTGTGCAACTCACGTAACTAATTATTGAGGTTGTAACTTTAGATTCAGACCTTTTATATTTCTCTCCTCTCACCTTACAGACACTTGTCCTTAACAGCACTTCTATTACTTCATATAATTTGCTATGAAAGTCACTTATAAAATCTCATTATGATTAAATCAGATGCACTAACATGACCATAAATGATTCAAAACAAGTATAACCAATAAAAAAAAGAAAATTTGATAAATCTTGTTTTTTCTTCTTCTCGATTTAAATAAATTTCATTTTATTTAAAAAGTAAAAAAATAGTTTAATAACCATATCGATCGCGACCGTGACAATGAACGAGAATTAATGGTCACATAGATCATAGTTTTGTTAAAATTTGTATATGAGTTACTTCGTTCATTTTAATTTATTTCATTAAATCTATATAACCGAATCGTATAGATAAATTTGAAAATGAATATAAAAAAAACACGAGACGAATAATATATATGATACTGTTAACAACTATCGGTCTTTTTCTTACTGTTTCATCTTGTTATACACACTTTTTCACCTACATCTTTCTATAGTAAAATCAATACTGACATATACATAATGCATTTACTTATTGTTCTTTCTTTACAATTAACCTTTCACTTGCATTACATATATGAGTTATTCAAGTATATAAAAAAAGAGTAAGAACTTCCATTAATATATTATAGATTTCGATAAGTTTACTTTATCGTAAATCGAACTATACCCTTTTTTGTTCACGGAACATCCATGCATTCTAAAAATGCTGTTATTAGTTAGAAAGCTTTCATATGAAATTGTTTTGTATGTTTCAATTAAGTCATAAATATAACGGAACATTTTTCCTCGTTCATTAATATTTCTTATTAACATTATAATACTAAATGGAGTGTCAATGACACTCAATACTATGAGCAGTAGTAGTAGATTAATGTAATATTAACAATAGGCTTGAATTAACAATATAATTTACATTGAATAATTCATGTGACTTTCTAAATTTGATTACTGAATATTTTATTCGGCAAAGGTTTGATAGTGATAATGGAATTGAAAAGATTAATAAATAGATTTTCTTTTCAGTCAGTACTTAATTCGATTTAACTTTAATATTGTCTATATGAATATTAAAATGATTCTATTGTTGTAAATTTGTAATGATTGATAGCGAACAAACTTCTTTTTTTTATAGTATTCTAATAGATTATTGACATTACATTATGAAGAAAGCGAGGAGAACTGGACTTTATTAATGTATCGTTGAAGTTGAGCGCGTAATGACGAATTTGACCTTATCGAGCTATCAAAAAGTGGTCTGATTTCGAGGTTTCTTTTATCACGAAACATTTATTTCATTGTTATCAAGAACATTATGTTCATTGAATGATGTAACATATTTTATATTTGTATATAAGAAAGAACATGACAAAATAATAGTGATGAAAAACAACATATTGATTAACCTGAAATGACCTTTTTTTTTGCCATTCATTGAATCAATGATAATCTTATCTTTTCTGTTTTATTCATTCTATATAATAATTAAATGGATGTCTACTAAGATTTATTTTTTATTCGCAATTTAAAATTTAAATTGACATATCGAATGATAACTATTACATATAAATCATAAAAAAAAACTTTTATTTCATCTTTTTTAAAATAGAGTATCATACGTCAACGACGAAATGTTCAAGAATCGCAACAAAATAATTGTTTATGTCCTCCAGGTAGGAACTTATAATTTGTCAATTTGTTTTATATTGATTTATGAGTATTTTATAGGTCCTAAAGGAGAAAAAGTATGTTTTATATTTGAATTTCTATGCATTACAATAGTATTTTTAACTGTAGGGTGATCGAGGCTTTGCCGGATTTCCTGTAAGATATTCATTATCGAATAGTTTTACAAAGAAAAAGTATATTTATTAATTTTTATAGGGTGAAATGGGACCCAAAGGCGAACGAGGTTATCCAGGTTCAATTGTTTGGAATGGTGTAAAGGTACGTATTTTCTATTTTATATAATAATAATAATTATAAAATATTCTAAATTAATTAACGAAAAATAAGTGATATTCTCAATTAATTTAGGGTGAAAAAGGCGAACCAGGCCGTGGTGGAGAGGTAGAACGTTCAGTGTCATCGTCTCAAATGAAACATATTCAAGGTCCACCTGGTCCACCTGGCCCACCTGGTATAGCAGGACCTAAAGGTGATATAGGCCCTGCTGGTCACAACGGCATTGGTGAAACTGGACCACCAGGACAAGATGTATGTTCATTTATATTTCAAACATATTTAAATTTTCTTTTTTTTTCTGCTCTATTCTAGGGTTTACCAGGCGAGAAGGTGCGTATCTATATTTATCTATAGACATAAGAATTTGAACGTAGGAAAAGACTATAGTTTGAGATGAGAAAATAGGAACAGCAATAAGAAAGAGAACCATGTAACGCCTAATCTTCATTTATTAATAATTTCTTTTGTATTTTTATATTGATATGCTTTATACAATTCTGTAAAGCTTTCATTTGTTCATAATTGATGTTCCTCTCCGCTTTAGCATATTTCATAGCCTTATTCTCGGTTATTTTCGGTTGCATGTTCCCATTGCTATTCGTATATCTGCTTATCTGAATCAATATCATTTGTTATGTTGTAATCTATTTTTGAATACAGGGTGAAAAAGGCAGTCGAGGTCCTATTCTTCGGCCTAAAATGCGCCGATTTGTTGTTTTAAAAGGCGATGTTGGACCACCAGGCGTTAAAGGAGAACGTGGTGATTCTATACTTGGACCAAAAGGTGATCGTGGTTCTCCTGGTTTACCTGGAAGGTAAAATAAATAATAATATTATTGTTTTATTTATTTATGAGATTATTTTGGATTTTTGTAGTCCAGGAACTTCTGGACAAAATGGCCGTGATGGTGTTGATGGACAAAAAGGTGAAATGGGTTATCAAGGGCCACCAGGAAAAAAAGTAAGATAGGATTTCTAATTAACAAAAAGATAAATAATTTCTGTCTTTCTGATTTGAAGGGTGATCGTGGTGGAAAAGGTGAACCAGGATATATTCAAAAAGTTGATTTTAATTCAACACATATCGTTATGATGGGTCCACCTGGTCTTCCAGGACCAAAAGTAAGAGAAATTCTCAGAATAATTATTATTTTCATCTACTATTATGTAATAGGGACGCATTGGTCTTCCTGGTCAACCTGGATATAATGGAGAAAAAGGTGATCGCGGAGAAACTGGTCAGATGGTAATTATATAGTTTTTTTTTCAAAGAGAATAGAACGAAATTAATTTTGAAAAAAAAACTAATTATTTAAATTAAAAATTTTACTTTTAGGGAATTTCCGGATCAAAAGGAGATATTGGGCCACCTGGATTTAAGGCAAGTTATTAAAAATATATTAGATTTTAGTATAATTCTCAATTATTATAGGGCGACAAAGGTGATCAAGGCAAAGGAGAAAAAGGAGATCGAGGTGCAATGGGTTTACCTGGCTATTCAATGGTAAGAATAATAAAACTCTAAAATATGTTCATATTAGGTATTTCAGAATATGCATGAAACGCATAAAAAACGTTCGGCGGTATGTATATCTGTTGTAGTTGTCTGTAAATTGCATGCCGTATATATTGATTGTTGTTTGTATGATAATCTATTTTGTTGTAATAATTAAGAATATATTAGGCGTTGCTGGTTTCCTTTTTACAATGTCTTAGAAATCGATCAATAAAAGATCGTAATTATTTTATGATATTTATTTATTTTCATTTCAGGGTAATCGAGGTGACCAAGGTTCACGAGTAAGAATAAAGTTTTTATTTATTAAATATTAATCTTCTTTTTATTTAGGGTACACAAGGAGAAAAAGGAGAAAGAGTATGTATTAAAGAAAAATTGTTTTGAAAGGTTTTATGTACAAAAATTCTTTTAGGGAGAAGAAGGTCGAGAAGGACCACGAGGTTTTCGTGGACGACCAGGTTTACCTGGTCCTGCTGGAATGGATGCATTACCATGTCCACGTGAACTATTATCAAATTTCGACAATATGTGTACGTCATGTTGTAAAAAACCATAAGGAATATAACGTAAATTTTTGCTTTAAATAATATTTCAAAATCATGAATTTATTTTCTTGTTCTAGTGTGACGAACTTTGAAAATTATCAACGATCTCACTCTTATTCTCCGGTGCTATAATTTTCAACAGTTACAAAAGTAGTGGAAGAAGAATTAACTGGAAATACTCGAAATAATTGACACAAATTTTTTTTTCTGTTTTTTATTGTGTTGTCTTTTTGTTTTATGTAATGCATGTGTGTGTTTTGTATTATTGTTGTATATAGATTATTCTACAGTAAAATTTGTTCCGATATATAATAACAATAAAAAAAATTATAAATTAGATTTTAGATCTATTCATTTAACAAGCAACGCTCGTCTAAGGACTCGCTTACCTCTTTCTCGTAGAAATGGTGTTCTACAATGCTACGGGACCTTTTGCTTATATAACTTGTACACACTAACATCAGATTCGTATTCCATGACCTCAAAAACCGTTTCGTTAAATCTTATATCAAAAAAAAAGTTTTTTCTTGAAGTATTTTGAAAAATTAAAATCTAATTCGAAGTCCCTGCATCGAAATACCTCTAAAAATGTTTTTTTCGAAAAATCGGTCTTCGATGTTTTTTTGACCCTGTGGACACACAAGCAGGCAATCAGACAATTTATGTTTACTGGACTCTTCTCTACGAGAAAGAGAATAAACAGAAAGTATGAAATATAATTAAAAAAATTGATTATAACAAAAATAAAACCATTTTACTTATATACTAATGATGAGAAGTTAGTGAAATTAAAATAATCTTAAACATGTCAAAATGATAATCAATTATTCCAATATATTTAACACAATTAATAATTTTTCCATAGGAATATGATATGATCGACTACAAAAGATTTTTTAGAAAGTTGAATATATTTCACCATTTGTTATGGAATTGAATGCATGAATTATTAAAATAATTGATAACAACAAATATTACAAAGAACTAATCGATAGAAATTACTCATATATTAGATATTGTATAATTTTAAATTTCTATAAAAGATTCCATGATAACATCATTCTCGATAAAAATTTGTAGAATAGTAATACAACTAAAATCTCTATTATTTGTTTATAAAGTCATTAATCGTAGATGTTCTCTCTCGTTGAATAAATTTATCTTTCGGAAATATTCTATCGTTCTTATGAGATTTTTCTCTCTAGAGATAGAAAAAACTGCATTTTTGATAATATACTTGATCCACTTTTCAAGTTATATGGTCATTCAAAACGAATGTTAATAACAAAAAATTTCTTAAACAAAAACGTTCCAATCTAACAAAGGTATATAGAATAAAAAAATAAAAATGTTAAAAAACGATTTTAGTAGATGGACGTTGACGTTGAAGTGCATCTAAATTTGGGCTGTTGCTATTTGAAGAACTTTGCTTTTTAGATTTCGAACTTTCAATTTCAATTTCAAATCGACTCTTTTCAATACCACTACTTGCTCCTTGTTCTTGTTCCTCTTGATATGCACCTTGTTCATCATATTCACCTTCTTCAAATTCGCCTTCTTCTTCACGTTGTTCATTTGTTTTCATATCTAATTTATCTCCATGCCACTCTATATCAGCTATGCCACCACGATTTTGTAATTCATTTATAGCTTCAGTAGCACTCATTTCCTTTGCCCATGCTAATGGAGTATTACCATTTGAATCCTAAAATATATATATATGTATAAATCAATCTAGTTTTTAATTAAAAAAATAAAAGAATTATTTTTCCATACTTTAATATTAACATCGGCACCTTTTGATAAAAGATAGTTTATAATTTCGACGTAATTATGTCCTGCAGCTAAATGAAGTGGACTCCATCCTGATTGATCTAATGTATTTAATGGTATTTGGCCTTTTTCAACTAATAATTTTACGATATCAAGAAGACCATCATCAACAGCATAATGTAATAAATATAGTGCATTTTGATCATCACTATCAGCAAGCATATCAGGTGTTGGTGTAACTCGTGCACCACGATCCATAAGCATTGTTATAAGTTCTAAATAGATAATATTATTTATTAAATATTTCATAATATTTAATCTTACCAGTATCATTGCTATTCATAGCATCAGCAATAAGACTCATACCACCAGCCCAATCACAATCAATTTGAGCACCACGTTCTAATAACATTCTTACATTTTGTTTACTACCTCGATTAACAGCTGACATTAATGGAGTCCAACCAAGACCATCACGTACTTCTAAATCATCAGCATAATCCAATAATGGTGCTAATAATTCTGGATTATCTATAAAATAAGAAAACAATTGATAGAAAAAATAAATAAATAAATATTTGAATTTATTATACCTTGCCATGTTGCATAATGAATAATTGTACATTCGTTTTCATCTGAAGGTACATATGATTTGCATAATGCACGAATCTGTTCAGCTGTCATATCTCTTAAAGCTGCTCGTAATTCACCTACATCTTGATTTTCAAGAGCTGTTGTTACAGCTTGTTCTTTGGTTACACTTGCACCCATTTTTGTTTGAATATATATTTATCTAATATTTGCTTGTTTATATTCAATTACTTCTTTCGTCCTTTCTATATCACGTATTTATAATATTTGTCGCGAGTAACTCGTCAGTGATAAAAAAAAACGCAAAACTGAGATATATACACTTCGTGTTGTAATGAAAGGAAAAAAAAGAGAAGAGAAAAAAAAAGAGACCCATGAATGTGATCAATATACCACGCATACATTAGACGCTTGTCCGTTTCGTATGCTCATTACTCATATTTTAACATGTAAATCAGTGATGTGTGACGTAGCTTTTTACTTTCTCTCTCCTTCATTTATTTTTTTTTGCTATCAAAATAAATCAGCGACGACATTGAGATTGTCATGCACGTATAGCACACAAAGTTATTTAAAAAAAGTATTGTCCTAATGTTTATGAAAAAGATAATGATCATTGGTAGGAAGTTTATAATCATTGCTTCCACCTTGATATGACGTAATAGCAGAAATAACATTCGATGAAATATCTGTACGATCCTAAAAAAAAAAGAAAATAAATTATATATATATATAAATAATTATAATAGAAGGAAGAAAAAACAAACGCGAATGAGTGCATTGATTTCATTCTTTTTTCTGTAAGCATCATGTGCAGATGGTGTAATATTAATATTCATTGCAATTGATTGAAATGTTTGGAAATCGGAACGACAACGTTCACTTCGTACATATAAATCATGAAGATATCGTTCATTTTGATTTCGTGGTTCATTTCTCTAATAGATATATATATCAATTAAAAGGAAGTATTACTCATAAATTAAAAATAGTACATACATGTTGAAAATGTTTAAATTCATTGCAAATAAGTTCAAGTAGTCCATCGATAACTTTCACATCTCTTTCAAGATTTAATAAACGTCCAAAATGTTCTTCTTCTGTACCTGTTAACTAAAATAAGAATTATTTTTATAAAACTATATTTATTTTTCGTTGATGTAGCAAACTTTTTCTCCAACTAAATTAATATGATTTCCATTAAATATCCCATATTGTTCCAATGATCTATTAGGGGTTTCATGTAAACGTTCTCCTGAAAAAATATATATTATCATAATTTCTTTCTACTTATTAAATCTTACCACGATAAAATACTTGTTGATTCATTATTGGTACATGAGTTTTATTTTCAAGATCTTCCATAAGATCTCTGACCAAAGGTGGTCGTTCCATATGAAAATGAACATCGTATTGGTCAGCACCTATAATAATAAATCATATTCTATATAGGAGATATCTGAATAAAATTATTCGCACCATGTGAAACTACAAGATGCAAAATGCGAGGACGATTGTGAATGTCTGTATTTGTCATCTTTTTTTGTTAATGTTTAACAAACAAAATGGTACAATTAACGTTACTTTGGTATCTTTAGCTATTTTTATTTTAGTTTCTATGGAGAAAACAAATGAGTGCTTCAATAGAAAGAATGATGTTATTTTACAGTTAATATTGAAATTAAATATTTTATATTTTTCTTTCATGTATTAGTTTGTTTTTAAAAACTGAACTTATATGTGAACGAAGAGGATAGAAATAGACAAGAACTTTCATTTGTTTTTATTTAGAAAAAAGAAAAGCGGCTAAAGTTAACAATTTAAATGTTAGTTTAACTGCATTTCTTTGCTTTGTATATAAAATGTTGAACTATTCTCCTTCATCGTTTTTTCTTGTTTACGTTCGATCGCATTTTACACGTATTTCTTTTTTCTTTTTTTCTCTCACAATTTAACAGCATAGAAAGATTAAAAATTATACGAATTTTTTTTTCTTTTCGTCATTCGGTATTTATAAAGTCATTTTCAACATATGTATGGCACAGGTAAGACAACAGCATTTTTCTTCATAACAGCCATTTTAAGCAGATTTTAATATTATTTGTTGTTATCCGTTTTTAGCCATTTCCATCAAATGTTCCTGGAGCATATAATCCTCAAATGAATGGTCAACCTCAATATAATGGACAACCTCCTCGACCGATGCATCCACAGCAAAATGGTCCTTATCCACCACCACAAATCTCTAATCATTCATCACCACAAATGGTCAATCGTCCACCACCACCACCACAATCTCAAATGATGAACCGTCCGCCACACCCTCAAATGCCGAATCATCCATCAGGACCAATGATGAATCGTCCACCACCGCCACCTCAAATGCCGAATCATCCATCGGGACAAATGATGAATCGTCCACCACCGCCACCTCAAATGCCTGGTAGTCATCCATCAGCACAAATGATGAACCGTCCACCACCACCACAAATGCCTGGTAGTCATCCATCAGCACAAATGATGAACCGTCCACCACCACCTCAAATGCCTGGTGGTCATCCATCAGCACAGATGATGAACCGTCCGCCAAACCCTCAAATGCCTGGTGGTCATCCATCAGCACAAGCGATGAATCGTCCACCACACCCTCAAATGCCTAATCATCCATCGGGACAAATAATGAATCCGTCACAAATGCCACCACAACCTTCTCATCATCCATCGGCACAGCTCGCCGGTCGTCGAACATCTCAGTTATCTCAAGTACCAACTCAACCTGGTATGTTCAATGGTCCGAATACGGGTCACCCCGGTCCACTTACTGGTACAGTAATTAATACTAATAATCCAGATATTAGAAATTTTGAACAATCACAAGTTGTTAGTCCAGTATCGAATCGATTAACACCTAGTGGTCAACACATACCGTTACCAGCATCAAACAATATATCTCCGTTTCAACAGCCACAAAGTGGATTACCAAGTTCAAAATTTGATGGGGTGTGTCCAATTTCATTTCTATATTTGTTTTATAAAAACCTTCAAATATTTCTCTTAGAGAGAAGTGTCAAGTGGCATACGAACAGTAAGCGACGATGATGCACTTTCAATTGTATCTATGAACAAAAAACATCTGCCTGTTTTTGCACGATTTCCATTTGATATTAGTGTAAGTGTTTATTTCATTTACAATTAATATTACTTAATATTTGTTTATATAAAAACAAGAAAATGAAAAATAAAGGTGTATGTAAGACAAAAATAGAAGAAAATTGAAAATTCTTTTTTTCCATTCTATCGCTAACAATAAAATAAAACAATCATCGTTTTTGACGTTGATAGCAACAGCAACGATCGACTTTGACGACTATATACATCGTAAACAATTGAAATGACACGTTCTTACATATGATTTTAATAAGTGAAAGAACAGAAAAAGAAGAATAAAAGAGAAAAATTTTTTTTTAAATATCCATGACAGATTTAAATTTGTTTTATTTGAAGTGATATACATATATAATTCATTTAGTTTCTATCACAACCAATGAGTATTACTGGTGATAATAGTATTCAAGATCTTCGTTATCGTTTAATTGAATCCGTAAGTTATTATGAAAACTATTCTTTATTAAAAATTTTGTTTTTATTAAGGACCTTAATTATCAACGTCGTACTACTGATGAATATATTAAACGAACACGTATGTAGTTTTATAATTTTATCAGAAGAAAAAAGTTAAGAAAAATTTTACATTCCAAAAAAATCAGGATCAATTTTTATCGTTTAAATCAGCAAGAGATTATGTATATTCATCATTATCTACTGAAATTTTGGTAAATTTTTTCGAGATTATCTCGATCCAGCCAGACGTTATTTATATCACATAGATAAACACAGCTTTCTCTTTCCTTGGACATTTGTACACATTTTTCTCTATCATATCGTATAATATTTCTATATTTAGGTCGTATAGGGATGGAAGGTGATCCTGATTCAAAATTGGATATCGAAAGAGAATTAGAAATACAAAAAATTCAAGTTAGATAATTGATAATGATAACAAAACTGTTTTTATCAATTCTATTTTTTTTTTAAAGGCATCGTTGAATAGTGGTCGTGTATCACGTCAACCTGTACTATTATCAGATTATTCTCATGTATCTCGTTCTCAAATGAAACCTCTTAATGGTATATAGCAAATTTTTTCTTATTTTTCAAAATCAAATTTTGCAATTTAGAAATTTTGGAAGACCGACGATATGCATCAGATAATATGGATGATTTAATTGATTCAATGGCTAGACGACATTTAGTTGATCGCGGATATGATGTATAACATTTTCAAACCAAATTTTCAAACGTTTTGTTTTCTCCATTTTCAGTTGTCTCCTGAACGTCGCCAAAGTGGTCTTGGAAATTATAGTCCCTATATAGGTATAATAGAATAGCTTAAATTTCTGTAAATATAAAGATATATTTCTTTATGTAATAGGATCTTCACCAACCGGACGACGAATGCTATTACGAAGTCAACAACGAAACGATGATATATACTTTGCAAATACACCACCGTCAAATTATTTTGAGCATGGTTTGTTTGATATATATGAAATTTCAGTTGATATCATATTTTAACTTAAGATGGCAGTCGAACACCTACAAATGGTTTACATCATATGCTTCGATCAGGTAGTGATCCTCATTATCCTTCTCAACCAGATTACGATGATGTATGTATCTAAATATTTGATTTTATTCTTCTTAGTAAAAGAACGCGACAAAATAATTTTTTTAGGGAGGTGCAAATAATATAATGCATAGTGATTCTTCTCCAAAGTTACCCCCTATATTACAAGGATCTGATACGAATCGTTTCAATCGACCATCGTAATTATTTTTATTTACATTCGAATATAAATATCATATAATTATACATATATATAGATATGCAACAAACTCAACTCTTTATCTAGCTAGACATAATTTACAAGGCTATAAAAATTATCAACAATCTATACCATTAGGTTTACCTGATCATAGTGAACATTTAATTGAATTGCCAAGTGATATATTTCTTACATCAAAAAGAGGTGAACATTTAATTATAAATGTCAAATAAAACTTAATATTATTGCACTTAAATATTAACTGTTTGTTAAAAAATAATAAAACCTTTTCTTTTGTCACTTTCTTTATTGTTTGTGTTGTGCACTTGATTTCTTTTTATTTTATTTAATCAAAATATACCGATATACATATATATAGAAAATGCGTGTACACATTCATTTCTAGAACAAGATGAGTCTCCACAACGTCATCGTAGTCTTCACAAAAGTAAATCAAGAAAAGTTCGACGACATAGTATGTATATAAACATAGTTTAATTCGAAATAACATTTATTCATTTGATTAGAAACAGTTGTATCAGAAGATTCGGAATCAGATGCATCGGATGATGATGATGATGAAAATAATTTATTTAGTGATAATAATAATAATCATCATCATCATCGTCGTCATCGAAGCAAAAATAGACATGGTAAAAATTTAATTAATAAAATTATTTACAAATGAATTGACTTGTTAAATATTTATTATATTTTCTTTTTTAATTATAGAAGAAGAACAAGGATTTTTTACTGAACGAAGTCTTCCTAAAAAAACTAAAAAGAAAAATAAACGTGTTCGACAATTATTTCGAAAAGCAATTATTGCAGTTCTTTTTATAAAAGTTCTTAAACGTCGTGCTGTTAAAAATCATACAGTAAGTTTAACGAAACAAAAAAAAAGACATTGTATCATATAATAATTAATTTAAAGAAACGTTCACAACAAACATTAAGTGCAACAATACATAAAATTCGTTTACAAGAAATAATGGTTGCATTACATCGAGTTTATCTTGAACCTGAAGGTCCAATTTATAATGCATTGATTCAAGCAACATCTAATACAGTTGATTTAAGAACTGCATTGAATGCATCATCAAAGAATTATTCAAACGCGATTTATGTTATTGGTGATGCAGTAAAAAATATTATTTCAAGAATTGTTGATTTTATGGTAAAAATATTTATAATATAAATAAGTAGATGAGTTTTGTTTTTTCAATTGTTTAGCCAAAGGATGGTGTCCTTGGTACGTCAAAAAATTCAGCTATAGCAGCACTTATTCAAAATGGTCATCCATTTCCTGATAATTATTTTTGGCAATGTGAAAAAGTTAGTTCTTTCTTCTATTTATTTTAATTAATTCTATTTTGTTTTGCAAAGGAACTTCTTGAATTTAATAAATCAAAACTTACACATATAACAAAACAACGAGCAATACTTTTGATTATCGGTAGTTTTATTTTTCGAGCACTTGTCACTACGGTAGATTAACTTTTTTCTAATTAAATAAACACTTATTTCATCTTTTCTTCAGCTTCTTACTAAACCAATTAAATATCGATTATTACTTGGTCAGTTAACACCAACTCAATCAGCTAGTCTTAAAGTTCTAGCATCAATTCTATTTTATGTCGGTCGACGAGCAGTTAAATCTTCTCCTCAAATACTTGTATGTGTTATAAAGAAAGAGAGAAAAAAGAAAGTTAATAGTTTTTTTAATAGGCTTTGCCACATGAATGGAGTTATTCATTATACAACGATGCTAGTATTAAGCCAATTATTCAACATTCGGAAATTAAACCAATTATAACAAAATGTGAAGTAAGTTATCTAGTTTAATTTATTAAAAAACAAACTATGTATATTTTTTTCTTCAATTAAGCAATCATTACGTGTATGGTGTGAACAATACATTCGTCGTATTGATGCAAGTTTTGGCAAAGAATTACGATCATAAATATAATTATTAACTTATTCCCTTTTGTCAAAAATTGCTCTTTTTTTTCTTCTTTTTCTATCTTCACAATTTGTTTGATTGTTTTTCTTTAATACATACAAATGAATTCCCGGACAGGTTCTACTGTCAAGGACATCATCGTTATTCTTTCCATGAAATTCTTAAGGGAAATCGTTTCTTCATCAAGTTTATATTTACTTCTCTTATTTATCTGTTACAATTTAGTCTAGTTGGTCGTTGTCTGATTGTTTCATGCTTGCACTAAAGTAAATTAATTTAAGTATCCGTTCTCTGGCGGGTTAATCGAACGATCGAGCGTGTTTATAATGTCTATTCAGTTTGTTTTTCATTATAAGTTTTCTTTCGTTTATTTCTCATGACTGCTCTCCGAACAAATGTGGTATGAAATGAAAACAAGTGTCAAGAAAAAAGAAAAGAGAGAGAGAGGAAAAAAAAGAAGATTTCAATCACAATTGGCAACAATATAAAAAGGAACTCGATAGAAATATATAGAGAGAGAGAAAAAAAAAGAATTAGGACTATGCAAGCTGTACAGGACGGCATTCACATAATTTTCTCTGTGCGTTTTCTTGTAAATATTAATAAGAGGGATTTTTGTTTTTGACTAGAACCATCACCAATAAATAATTTTTAATTAACAACTTCAGTAAGAATTGTATTTGATGAATGTATACGAGACGATGATTGTTGTACTGGTTTATTACCATCACCTTGCGTATCAATTGTACTAGTACTATCAGTTATTGGTGATGTATTAATACTTTCAATTTTCGCTTCCACTTTTTCTGCAAAAAAATAAACATGAAATATTTCGATTATGTTTCATATATATATGCATATATAAATATATAAACATGAACATACAATAAATTAACAAACAATTAAATATCACAACATAAATAATACATTTTGTTTTAATAACAAAATGATCATGCGAGGTATTGTAAAACAATGTGGGAGAGAGCAATAAAAGGGAATAGTTAGAATGTATTTATTATTCTAATATATAAACTTACAAGTTTTTCATACCAATCATCACAATGGATGGTCTTCTAAAGAGATGGACTAGTTGATGATTTTTTATTTTAAATTTTCTTGTTTTTTTTCTCATCCCCTTTTGCTTCTCCTCCCCAAAAAAAAATAAAAGATAAATCATATAGATCAAATTCAAAATTATAACGTGCTTGTGTAAAACAAAAGACAGATAATTTTGAAAAAAAAAATAATATAGATGTGCTTTATGTGACAAATATGTATATATATATATGTATGTGTTTTCCAATCGAAACGAGCAGAAATAGAATATCGTACCTAAGTTTAAAAATGATTGAAAAATCATAGAATCTTTTTTGCTTCCCTAAACTTTGGCCACATTAGAATGATGACCGCTGATCATCGGACTAGGTTTGATCATTGTTGTATGTTCTTCATTGTCATGTCCTATGTGAACGAATGAAATATCAACTAAATTTTCTAATATAAATATTACTAAGAATAATGATAATTAGAAAAAGTAGCAGATAAATCTATAATCCGTAAGATAGGCTCTATTCGAATAGATAGGAAAATAAATGTCGGTACATGAATCGACAAATAAATGGAATAACTATATTACCATCAATTGCATATAAAGACATACACATATATATGTAAAGATAGTACATTTTCTCTTGATTGGTTTTTCTAAGTAGAAATATAGCAATAGCATAAACAAGAAGAAGAAGAAGAAGGAGTACTAGAAGATGTAATTTGCTATAAACATAGACAGATGTGTATGAATGAATATATAGATATATATATATCTATATGTTGTGATTCTCATTGAATATAGCAATGAAGAAGATGCATATATAAAAAGTAGGAGAGCTTAACGTTTCAAAAGAAAAAGATAAAATAAAGCTTATTAAGAGTCAGATGAAGATAAAAAAAGAAGAATAAAGAAATGATTAAAGCATGAATATAGGTGATATACCTTCAAGGAATGTTTGAAAACTACTGGTGACTAAATAAAATAGATTAACGAAATAAAACAATATTAAAAGTATTTTAATCTAGTTTTACAAAAATCAATCTCAATATTTTACTTTGTTTTCTTATTAAAAAATATAATTATATGATGTTAAATAATTATCTTACCAATTCGATTATGAGTAACATTATTTTCAGTCATACCAAGTTTGGCAGCCATACCACCACCTCCTTGTTTAATAACATTCTTTCGAGGTCCACCGCCAGGTCCTGAATCTTGGATGCTTAATGATCCACCTGGTCGTTCAGTATCCATACCAAACTTATTCATAGCTCTACCACCAGTACCTCCTCCTGGACCTGCACCACCACCACCACCTGGACCACCGCCACCACCACCTGGACCGCCGCCACCTGCACCAGGGCCAGCTCCTCTTGGTGGTCTAACTGGTTCAACAGCCATAACTCTGCGTCGTTTCTTTGGTAATTTTGAACGTGCTTGTGTATGTGAATAATACATAGCAAAATTAGCAACAATGACAGGAACGGGTAATGCAATTGTTAATACACCTGTTAATGCACATAACCCACCAACCATCATTCCAACATAAGTTTTTGGTACCATATCACCATATCCAACTGTTGTCATTGTTACAATGGACCACCAAAGTCCAATGGGTATGGATGTAAAATCATTATCGGGATTTTTTTGTAAACGTTCAGCATAATAAATTAATGAGGCAAATATGACAATAAATAAAACAAGAAAAAATATAAGTAAAATTAATTCACGCATTGATGCTGTAAATGTATGTATAAGAATTTTTAATCCACCATAATGTCTTGTTAATTTAAATAAACGAAATATACGTGTTATAGAAAAAAATTCAAATAAATCTGTATTTGTAAATGATTCTGGTAAGATCTTATTAAATAATATATCTAAATAAAATGATAATGTTGCAAGGAAATCAATTATATTCACGGGTGATCTAACGAAACCAAATTTTTTTGGTGATACTATAAAACGTGTTATAATTTCAAATGTAAACCAAACTAAAACAAAAGAAATTTATATATAATCTAAATTTTTTTTAAGAATTAATTTTTTATTTACCATTGCATACTATTTCAATATACTGAAATGCTTCATGTGCTTCTGTTCGTTCTTTATATAATGTATATGTTGGTGTTACATTTGTAAAATTATTTTCAATAAGTTGAATTGTTGGTACACGCATTGTGGGATGTGTTTTTAAGCAGAATGATACGATTGATACAAGGATAAAAAAGATTGAAACAACTTGTATTGCCTAATATGAAAATCATATGATGTATTATAATTCAAAAAAAAAATAAAATATTATTTACTTTAGCAGCACTACTGGAATAAGGTTCTTCGAATAATTGCCATATACGTGGTTGTATACGTTTAAACCATGGTAATGTTTTCATATATTCTTGTAAACTCATATTTTTATGACGGATTGTTGGATCATAATCCCAACCAAATTTATGTGGAATTTCTTCTTCTGTTATCGGTTCAGCATCAAGATCTAAACGATCAAGACCAACAAGGACATCTTGTGTATCACTAAATACAGAAAAATAAATAAACAAAATCGTTTATCTCTAATAGATTTAATTACGTACCGATGGGTTGTATATGTCATCCAGCAACAGGGCTCAACTTGATTTGCATCAAGGCCCCAATATTCAAGTTCAGTTTCAAATAATGGACCACATACATCAGTAGGATAATGTAATTTACCAGTACGATAATAATTAAGTATTTGTGCAAATACACCTGGATGTCGATCGAAATAGTATTCATTAAGGACAGCATCGTAATTTGAGAGAGCTTCAGTAAGACGGGAGAGACGTGTAGCTGGTATTTTTTTTAATGTTGCTTTGTCTTTGAAAATGAAAAAAAAAATAAAGAAATCAAACATTTATTTATACTAATTTTTAAAGAAGTCAATAGATTAATAGATACATACATGTTTCATGACGGATACCACCTACATTTAGGATAACCCGATTATCGGCATCGGCCATACGATATATATCAACAACTATCAAGAAGGTTCCGTAATTTGTTTGAACGACAAACACATCGATGGTAATGATGGTGCTCTTATGTATAATTTGAGCCGTCAGATCAAGACGTAGCAAGAACGAGTTTATATCTTCATACATATAGCTGATGTGTGGCCTGTCATGCAAAGCACCGGTCAACAGCAACAGCACAATCTGAAATAAGAAATAATTATTCAAACTGTTCTCTTTTCGTCTTTTATCAACCACAAATTAGAGTACATATGAGTAATAGAAACACCCACATATATCTATATATAATATATATATATATAAGAACTAAGACATTAATCTACAAGTTTCTTGTAAAAGAACGAAGTGATTGATGTAGCGATCGGGTAACGTTACTCATAGAAACGAAGAGAAATACGAGAGAGATAAAAAAAAAGATGGAGAGATAGACAAATCAGCTACATGTGAAACAAGTAAATTGCGTTGGGAATGCGATCAAGTCATGCACACACGAGTACTTCACCAGAACAATTTTGTATGTCATAGAACGTCGACAAGCAAAAATGACGATGATGATCGAGTGATACGGCAACTGAGAGAGAGGAAAGAAAAAAAAGATGAGTGTTGCTAGAACTTGTGTATATGTGTTTCCATAAAGAAGAAAAAAAACCCGTTGTTTTCTTTATATACGTCAACAATGTAAAAAAGCATACCGGTAGAAAATTAAATATGAAAACAAGTATATTTATATATTATTCTTACATATTTGTTATGCTATTTGATTCTGTAACGTAAATACACTTGATCAGTTCTGACAAAGACATGAAAAAAAAAATTATAAAAAGAAAATATAAAGAGTTTTCTCGATCTTTTTAAATTATTTAGATCACGTACTTTGATCAAATGTCAATAAACATAAGATAGACATTTGAGAGTGAAAGTAGGAGACGATAAAATGAAGCAAGGATGGTTAACACTCTATTTTTCCGACCGGAGGAGAAAAAACCATTAGCAATTAGACAAAAACATCATCATCATCTTGAAATATATATATTTACTTCTTGATCATATTATCTTTTCTTCTGGCTAAATGTTCGGAAGAAAAAAAAGATCATTCGATTTATAGAAGTCATAAGACTTATTTAGATTTCTTTTATATTTTCATCTTGTCTATTGCTAGGACGTTGTCTTAGGGTCTATGTATGCGCCTGTAAATGATGACAGTCATATCAAAAAACGATCTAACATATAGACGCCTTGTAGGCGCAAACCAGATCATTAGTCTTTGTTGCATAGACAGATGAGAAAGATAGAAGAAAAGACAGACAAAGATGAAGTGTCAAAGAAGATAGGTCCGAATCAATAATCTTTTTGCATCTTTATCAAGTATATAGATTTTCTAACAGTTGTTCGTTTGAATTTCTAGTGATAAGACAAAACAAGATTAATGTTAGTTTATGTAGGAAAAGAATGTGTCTACTACTACTATATGTTTCTATTTATAAACAACTCACCTTGGCAATGTAATTATAATATTTGCTAGCGGACACAGTTTCTCGTATCTCGATGTTCAATCTAACCAAGTGGAATTGATCATGGCACACACGGATAAGAATAAGGGAAACGCTAGAAAAGAGAAACGACAAGAGAGCAGAACATCGAAAATAAAAGAGATTAAATCGTTGACGTGTATGCTGTAGCTGAAGAAGCTTGCTTCAGTCTTTTCCGTTAGTATACCCTAGCATAAACATATATAACAAATGGAAAGAGAAGAGAAAAAAAATTATATAATTGAGAAAAGCGCGACGACGCCAAAAGAAGGACTCTATGAAAGAGCACAAAAGAAAACTAAAAAAAGAAAAAAAAAATGATGAGAGAAAACTATTTCTCTTATAATCAGGTGGAAACAAAGACTCTTTATTCAATAATTGTCGCGTCACATAAGATCTGAAGAAGAAGAAAAAAAGTGTCATATACTAAACAAAACGAAATGGGTAACATGTGTATTAAAAAAAACCGAAAATATGAATAAAAACGGAAGAACATCATTATATCTTAATGATTATCGTCATTTTTTTTCTCTGAAAAGAAAGACAAATGTCAATAATAAAATTACAGGATGAACATATTTATGAAAGAAGAAAAAAAAAGGAAAAAAAATATAGTTTTTAAACAAAAGAAACTGTTTTCAGTAAAGATGATGAAAAGAAGAAGAGGAACGTGAATGACGGGAAGACCGGTAAGCGTCTATCACCACTCGAGCCGACAGCTAATTTGTAAAATATATAAATGAAAGATCGTTACGCATATGTATGCAAGAATATGCAGGGAAATGGCAAACAGCAGCTCGATTAATGTCAAACGATGATGCTTGGTAGCATCTTGCCGTGCGTGACATGCACTTTTATAGGCGTTGATGGACAGAAAAGCAGCGTACATATAGCAATTATAATAGCAATAGAAAAAAGACAAGAAACAAACATAATCAAGAAAAATCATGTACAGATCTAATAATATTAGAGCAACAAAAGACAAGAAAAATAGATATATCAAGATGACTATTTCAGAATAATGTTAACAACTAGGCATATGCAATATCCTGTCGTCGATGTCATTAATAAAAATGACAAGACAATAAAATGATTCGTTTCAAAATATGTTTATGTAGACATACATAGCATAGTAAATCTATTATACTTACTTGAATATAAAGAATCATATAATAGCATGCAATGATTTTCTCTATTTTCCTGTTCACTATGTCTCTATGTTGGCATGTTGAATGTATATATATATATGCTTGAGTGTATATGTGAGAATGTGAGGAACATCTTTGACAACAATGACAATGATAAAGAATAAGAAGCAGAAGGAGAAGAAGAATAAGAAGAAGAGTATTTTATTACGGTTATGATTGCTTTTCTCTTTACTTACTGCTATTACTCTTCCTACTACTGCTGTTGTTAGCATTATCTTCTCTTTCAATCTCAGTATTCATCCTTAAACACATGTTTTTCTTGTCTAAATATAATGCAAGCTGTAGAACAAGTGATGATTGTGATGGGAAAAGCAACGGAAGAGAATTCTTTTCGTTTCTCTTTCTCTTCTACTACTTGCTTTTCTGCTTTCTCTCCTACTATTTATCATGCTTTTTTCTCCTTTTTTTTTGTAGTCTCTTATCATGACTATAGACGATCGCAAATTGTAGCAAAAAAAAAGAATAGGACATAACAGAGTAGAGTGTTGTGAGAGTCATTTTGAACGAGAAGCAAAAGATAAAGTTTCCTTTGTTCATCAATAAAAAACGCTTTTTCTTTCGCTCGTTCTCTCCTTCTTCTACTTCTATCCTTACATAGTGCTACTAACGCCTCCGCTGTTAACATTGTCTTGTTGGCGAGCAAGTAATGGAAGAAAGGGTGCGGCAAAGCAGCTAGGCTATTTCCCGTTTTGTTTCCAAGATCACTTTCGCTTTTACTTCCTTTCCCTCTCTCTCTCTCTCTCTCATTCTCTTTCTGACTCTTTTTCTTTCTCGTATGTGTATGCTTTCGTTGATTGTCGACAGTTCATTCTGATGTATGACAATTGTAAAACATCGTGCAATACATGTGCACAATTTATCACGGATAATACCCATCAGAAAATTTTATTAATAGCTCAAATCAATCTTGTTGCATTCTTGATTTTTATAGTAAATATATATACATATATCAAAAAAAAACAATTAAATTTATAGTAACATTCAACACTATTGAAGAAACATTGGTTAAAATTGAAAGCAAAACTAATTGAATTAGATTCTTTACAATACTCTGTTGCTTGTCTTCTTAATATAATTTAATTGAGAATATCTTGAATTTTTGTCATCTTTATGTATGAACTAATCATTATTAAAGATTTTAACATTAATGAATAGAGACAATATTACATGGTGATTGTGCAATTTTTGCCACGTTGTCATATTAAACGTGGCAAAAGAAATGTAAGCCCACATACGTTACTTCATGACGCACGGCTGACTATTTAAAAAAACGTCATTCTTTTATATATATACCGTAGATTTTTTTTTACTTCTACAGACAAACAACATTCGAATAAAGTAAAACATAAAATTTCATATTATTTCAAATACAATATGGGTTCATCTATGGCAAAAGTTTCGTCTTATTTTTCTAAAAAAAATGAAATACGTTTACTCATGTGTGGTCTTGATGCAGCTGGTAAAACGACTATACTTTATGCATTAAGACTCGGAGAAGTTGTCTCAACAATACCAACAATTGGTTTTAATGTAGAAACAATCACATATGGTAACTTGTGTGTAACAACTTGGGATGTTGGTGGTCGTGATAAAATCCGACCATTGTGGCGTCATTATTATGCAAATACATCAGCACTTGTTTTTGTTGTCGATTCAAATGATCGTGACAGAATAGATGATGCAAGTGAACAATTACATCTCATGCTGAATGAAGATGAATTAAAAACTGTACCTGTTCTTATCTTTGCAAACAAACAAGATTTACCAAATCGTTTAACAATTGATGAAATGAAAGAAAAACTAAATCTATCAAAATTAGATGAAACGAAAAGAAAATGGCATTTACAACCTACAACAGCACCGAGCAAAGAAGGTCTTGAAGAAGGTTTTGCTTGGATAGCAAATAATTTAGAATCAAAAGATGATCTTATGAAACCAATTGCTGAAACAATCAATGATACGAAAACAATGAAGAATGATCTTTTACATATGTGGAACTCGGGTGATTTTAAAAAATTATTAAGTAAATTTATTTAAGATTAATAACTATTAAATGTATATTTAACAAACTAAACTAAATTGTAATATAATATGTAGAAATGTTTGTATTATTAAAAATAAGCTTTTGTTGTCCTAGAATACAAATAATATATATATATTTATAAAATAAATTTATTTTTATAATTAAAAACGAACCGTTCGTAAAATTGTTGAACTTGTTGAATATCATTTGGAGATGTAAAACGTGTATGAATTCTTTCATTATCATTTGATGGAACAAATACTTCCATTTTCTATTCAATAATAAAAGAAAATAACAAAAAAACAAAAAAATTGTTTTTTAATTATAATAAATACTTGAGTTTCATAAGACTTCGATTGTTGATCTTCAATTTGTATTGGTATTTGTCTTTTTCCAGTTGGTTTATTACTTAGAATAAAATTTTCATTATATAATTGTGTACGTTGTTGATGTCGACGCCAAAGAAAACATAAAACAATTAGAGCAATAATAGATGAAATCAAAATAAAAATGCCTAAAACAAGTAAGCCAATCCAAGGATTATCAATACGCTTAATTATTGAAGTAGGAAATAGATTAGAATCTATATCAGCCATTCTTTTGCTTGTAAATTAAAATTCTAAACACATACACATATCTAATAAATGTTTACATGTATCATAATAATATATTTTTTACTTTTATAGCTAAAAAATTTTCTTCTTCAAGGATTCTTCTATACAATTGTCAGATGAATATATAAATCAGAAAAGAACTTTATCTTATTCATTTCTTTTATTTTTCGTGTACATAATTCAATCACCAACAGTAAGTGACATACAAAAGCTGGTTAATCCCTATCTAGTCTGTACATATAAGTGTGTATGTGTGGGTATACTGAGGGGCAAGAACATGGTAAATAAATATATATATATATATATAAAATGTATGACGAGACAAATTGATTTATTCTTTTTTTTTGTTCTTACCAAAATAATTGGCTTCTCTGCTATGATATTTATTTATAAATATAAAAAAGAAATTGTAACATTTTACAAAAATATTTAAGAATTATTTGATTTCTTCTTTAGACGATCAGCTAATTGATTATAAATAAATGCTGACGATGTTGCTGTTGATTGTACTTGAGCATAATTTAAATTACTCATATTTTTTGCTTTTGATTTAATTTCGTCGGACATATTCATATCAACAGCAAATTGCTCACTTGACATTTTATGTCTTTCATTACGTGTTTCCGAACGTTGTAAATAAAAATGAGATATCATATGTATAACATTACCTTTACCACAATCAAATGTGATAAGTACAGCATGTGAATTATATTTTTTATTTAATTCATCAGATTTAATTAAAACTCGTACACGTTGTGCATCAACTATTTCAATTGGATATGATGATGATTCAAGCCACCATTGTGGATCAACATGTTGTGCAGCTGGTAAAAATCCAGCTACAATTGGATTTGTTGGATCATTTACTTGTATTCCAACAACTTCATCACCCGTCCTACCACCATTATCTCGAACAAACTATTAAATAAAAGAAAAAATAAGTAAACATATAGATATGAATAAATAATTAACTTACTTCACCAAATGCAACTTCAAGAACATTTTTTAATGCCCAATCTGTAGTAATTAATTGTCCACCATCATTAACAAATTGACGTAAACGATGAGCAGCATTAGGTGGAAAACTGCTAGCACAATTGACATAGACAGTTTGATCTTCTGGACGTAAAGGATACGTTAATAATTCTGTTTGTTCTACAATTTTGAATGGAATTTTTAAACTTTTTAATACTTGATGTATATGATCATAAGTGCCTGGCACAACAATAACTGTATCATCTCCTATGTCATCTAAAAGTTTTTTATCTTCAGTCGATAAATGTTCACGTGCCATAGCTGAACCAAGTTCATATGCATCAGCCATATCACTTTGGCACGCATCATTATGTTGTGTTGAAGGTAAACTGGATATATTTTGTTGATACATATTCGAAATTATAATGTAAAATAATATTAAATGGTGTATATATATATTTACCAAGCCGGTGATTCATTCACCGTCATGTTTTACACAATATATGTGTCAGTCACGTTAAGAGACGTTTGGGTTTTTCTTTTTTTTCCTACATCAAAACTGTAAACGACAAAGAGTATTGAATTCTATAAAACTTTTAGATGATGTCATCAAATTACTGAATAAATAAATACAAAAATATTTGCTACATATGTTATTAAGCAAAGAATAATTTAATTCAATAAATTGCTTAAATTATAGTGAAAACAAATACCGAGACGTTAATTTTTTTCTTTACTCATTTTCTTGATATTGCATATCGAAATAAAATGACGACATCTACATATGACGTTATAGTTATCCTATTTGTTGAAATATATATGTCTTCAAAACATAGTGGTTCTATATTAGTATATTAATTAAAAATATAATTAGAATAGCAATTTTGAATATTAAATTTTATGTTTGAAAATCATTTATAAAGCTTTTACTGCTGATTTATTTAGTTTTGAAGAAGAAAAAAAATGGTGAATACGGGAATAATAAGCTAAGTACAGAAAAGGATACAGATCCATATATGTATATATATACTCAAATTGGTCTCTTAAAATAATTTGATAAAAGTATTAAGGTCTTTTAGTATGTCATATATCCTTTTCATTTATAGTCGGGGCCAACAGTTGCTGAATTTTTCGATGGTGATGTTGCAACATTAGCTAATAAAGCTTTTAATTCTCCAATAGCTTTTGCAGGATTTAAACCCTAAATAAAAAAAAGGAATTTATGAAGGTTTTATATAAACTATTTATTATACTTTTGGACAAGCTTTTGTACAATTCATGATTGTATGACAACGATAAAGTGAAAATGTGTCACGGAATTGTTCCAGACGTTCTTTTGTATATTCATCACGTGAATCAACGATCCATCTAAATAAAAATACTTATAATGAATAAAAAAAAAGAAAGTTTACATACTTATAAGCTTGCATAAGAACTGCGGGTCCAAGATATTTATCAGCATTCCACCAATAACTTGGACATGATGTTGAACAACATGCACAAAGAATACATTCATACATACCATCCTAAAATAATCATTTAATTAAACCTTGAAAAAAAAATTTTTTCTAAATAACTCTACCAATTTTTTACGGTCCTCAACACTTTGAAAAAATTGTTTATCTCCAATGTTTATTTCTGTTTTACGTTTTAAATATGGTTCAATCGTTTTATATTGCATATAAAAATTTGTAAAATCCTGTAAAATAAATGAATATAAAATAAGCAAAGAAAATAATTTATTTTCTATTGATATACCGGAACAAGGTCTTTGACAACATACATATGAGGAAGTGGATAGACTTTTAATGGTTTACTTGATTCATCAATTTTACTAAAAAAAAATAAAATCAATATTATGAATAGAATTTTAATGATCATTCATACCAAATGCAAGCAAGAGTATTTCGACCATCAATATTCATCGAGCAACTTCCACAAATACCTTCACGACATGAACGACGAAAAGCCAATGAAGGATCCATTTCATTCTTTATTTTAATAAGAGCATCAAGAACCATAGGACCACAACTTCAAATAAAATAATATCTACAAGATTCTATTTTCTTCTACTAGAAACATACTCATTTAAATCTATGTTATAATCTTGTAGATATGGTTTTTTATCTGGTTCTTCAGGATTCTAAAAAAATAAAAATAGAACTGTTTAATTACAAAGAAATAATCTTATACCCAACGATAAATTTGAACAGTTTTTGTACGTGGTTTTGATTCACGTTTCAAATGTACCATATCAGGTTTTTTTGTATCAGGTGCATTAGTTTTAGCTGCTGCTGCTGCTGTTGTGTTACGAACCTAAAATAGAAATTTATTATAGAATTTTTATAAGAAAATCTATCAAAAGAACTGAAAGTATACATACTTGTACAAAAAGTAATCGACAAGCGCCACCAACTGGTGTTGTCGAATTAGCAAGTGCGCGAAACATCTAAATAAATAAGAAGATTTTAAAGACGTTATTGAGTTGCGACAGTAAAGTGTTATTAGTGCACAAAATTTTGAGTATAAGGTACACAAGTGAAGTAAGAGCGAAAAAAGGAAAACATGTATATGCTACCATTCATAGCTCGTTATATGAGAGATGTCGCTTGATGACATGAGTTTAAAATTTGTGTTATGAAATGTCTATTCGATAGTTATATTTTTATCTAATACATTAAAGAATTATTAAAAAAGCAGAAAGAAATTTATTTGTTTATTTTTGTATTATATGATAAAAATGCATGTACAACTGTCTATTGTTTTTAATTTTCTAAGTTATGTATACTATATTTATACTATAAATGAATTCTTTCATTTTGTTGAAATAAACATTAACGACATTTATATTTATGACTATTTCCACCGAAATGTTGTTTGTAATTTAAACTATGTCTATAAATTCTCTTTTGTTTACACTTAACAGAACAGTAAAAAATTATGATATATAATAACGTTGTGAAATTTCCTTTTACATGATGGAATTTCATTACTCACTCAATCGCTTAAAATATGTTAAAAAACGAAACAATCAGGAAATTTCCAGTCATTGTATTTCACTACAAGGAGTATGTTTGTCTGATATATTCTAATATTTAGTAGACATTTAATTTTAAATCATGAGTCAACCTCATGATACTACGCACGATAAGGCTAGTACACAAGCAGAAGAAGCAAGGATTATCAATGAAATAGATGATTACCTGACAAAGGCACTATCGGATTATGACCGTGAACAATCATTTCCAGAATCGAGTGGAGGATCATCGAATGTCCCTGGTAAACATACTATTTAATTTGCTTTCTTGAATTTCTCATAATATATAATTTATACAGGGGTACAGAGATCCAGTTAAAATTGAAGAAGAAATAATTTTGGTATATGATGAAAACATCTTAAATAGTATTGTTTCAAAAATGAATTTTTATCTCATTTCAATTGTCTATTTATTCAATACAGACATGGTTATTCAAGGAGGAAATCTGCTTAATATCATTCTGGAAGGTATTCCAAAAGTTAAAACGAAAAGTAAATGCAAACGATCTGACCATGTCTTTTTAAATGGTATGCTAGTATATTTTCTAATAAATGTCTATGCTTATAAACATCAGAATTAAAATAGTTTTATTGATGACCAAATTTGAGTCGCCTGTAGTAGTTAGACAAAAGTTGCAAATCGAATTTAGCACTAATATACCAAGTGAAAGTTGTATTAGAAAAATATTTGGAATTTTTTTGTAGTTACATGTATGTTCGAAAGTTTATCTATATCAACAAACGATACAATAAAAGATGTTCTACAAAGTATATATTGAATGAATAAGTCAGTTCATATAGTAAAAATACATGTCTAGAAATGTGCTCTAAAAAAAAGAAAATGAATCACCATTGTTTTTTCAACATATGATAGTTGGAACTGCCGATTTCGATGATATAAATATGGCTTAATTCTACACTAATTGTGTATGTTGAGAATTTTTGAAGACTTGAAAGTCGTTTTCTTGAAATCATGCCATTTTTTCAAACAAAGAACACTATACAATCCAAAGTTATTTTTATGAACAATTACAATGTGATCTTAGGTATTTTTTGAAAAAGAATCTCTATTACACCTTTATCAGTTATAATTATAACGGAAACACAATATTCATGTCCATTATACACCATTTGATATCAATAAAACAACCTTAACAAAAACGTGGCGTACGGTTGGTATCTATATTCTGTTATTTTGTAGTTGACATCCTTTTTTCGAGCGTTTTTCCTTTCAACAAGTAATTGCAACATCATGTGAAATATATGACGCATGACGAATATATATTTATTCAGGTAGGAAGAAAAAATACATACACATCATATCACCAACATATAACGTTACATAACACGCATTTTATCAGCAGTCTACAATGGTAAATCAAACTGCTGCGAACTTCTATACATTACCGGTAGAAATTGTCTACCGAATACTGGATCATGTATCGAATCTAGCAATGCTATGCTCAATGACCAATGTATGCCAACGGTTTAATATGATCTTAAACAGCTATCATCGATATCAGGTAAACTTTTTTCTATTGACTCATAAAATATTTTTCATCCCTACAATCTCTATACAAGTAGAATTATTTCAATAAAATGTACGTGAACAAGCTATTTGTTACGTAAACTAGTTTATCACTTATTAATCTCTTTCGAAAATAATGTCCTAATAATTAGAAAAAAATAATTTCTTTTTTTTTCGTTTCAGTCTCGTCTAAACACAATTTTTTATTATTATTTCAATAATAAACATAACATTTTGAAAAAAATTAACGATCTATGAACTAGCTAATTTATCTTGTTGTAAGTAATCCCTCAGAAATTCACTTAAGAAATAATTCCGACAAATGTTTCCCTGAGAACATGAGTGACTCTGACTATACGTAACGGCGAGTAGGGATGGAGAGCAGATTGACTCACAACAACATTCACACTCTCATACCAGAAAAATGGAACATTTCGTCAAGAAACGCTACTTTCAAAGCAATTTTTTTCCAAAAACCTTGTCCCAAAACGCATTTTACCTAAAGGAATTTTTTCTCAAGAATGAAGTTTCAAGAGTAATTCAATACCAAAACAAAACATCGTGTATACTTCTTAACAGATATTTATAATTCGACGTTTTAGCATGTATTCGCCTTTCACTCATTATAAATCCGACATTATCCAATTAATTCTTTAACTCTTCCATTTTTATCAGTGAATATTGTTTTATACACGAAACCGTGTGGTGTCATCGAAAGCACCTACCGAAATCAATAAATAGTCTTACCAAAACTAACAATACCCATTAATTTGACCGAATAAGATAACTCAAACGAGGTTTTCATGTAAAACGCATCTCCAGTCTCGTCGATGAACATGACCGAAACTCATCCACAAATTATTGATATGAAACTATTTTTTTCCAACACCTACACAATACTAACAAGCGATGCAACACTTCCAATTGCTTTACACAGCAGCAATTTATACACTATTATTTATAACCCAGAACTTTTCCATCCTTCACAAAAACATTTAAAAACTAAAGCAATTGATAGATAAAAACATTCTACGCATACGTAACTCTTTTTAACTTCTTTTTAACTCAGCTTTTTACCCAACAATCTTGCGCATTGCGCAGAATCTAAACTCAAAGAAGTATTAAGACTCATATCCACGTGCTCTTCAATAGAGTCCTACGAAGATTTATTTCATTGACCTAATCCGACATAACAATGGACAACTATTCTGTTCCTTGATCTATCCCATGTCTTTACTAACACTTTTTCATTTAGACACTCACCACATTAGATCTCCGTGGCAACCAAATCGGAGATGTTGGAGCACAACATTTGGGTGATGCATTGCAACACAATACAGTAACTGTCTTTCTCTCTTTATCTATCTCATGTCTTTACTTACACTTCTTCATTTAGACACTTACCACACTAGTTCTCGAGAGCAATGTAATCGGGGATGTTGGAGCGCAACTTTTGGCTGATGCATTACAACACAACACAGTACTGTCTTTCTCTCTTTGTCTATCTCATGTTTTTAATTACACTTTTGGATCTAGACACTCA
>CAJNOI010000038.1:533702-560880 GCA_905250115.1 Adineta steineri
TACAACACAATACAGTAACTCTCTTTCTCTCTTTATCTATATCATGTGTTCAGTTACACTTTTTCATTTAGACACTTAGCACACTAAATCTCTGGTACAGTAGAGTCAGAGATGTCGGAGCACAGCATTTAGCTGATGCACTACACCACAATACAGTAACTGTCTTTCTCTCTTTATCTATATCATATGTGTATTTATACTTTTCGTTTAGACACTCACCACACTAGATCTCGGGAGCAATATGATCGGAGATGTTGGAGCACAACATTTGGGTGATGCATTACAACACAATACCGTACTGTCTTTCTCTCTTTATCTATCTCATGTGTTCACCTACACTTTTTCATCTAGATACTCACCACTCTAAATCTCCAGAAGAACGAAATCGGAGATGTTGGAGCACAACATTTGGCTGATGCATTACAACAGAACACAGTACATGTCTTTCTCTTTTTATCTATCTCATGTGTTTACTTATATTTTTTCATGTAGACACTCACCACAATAGATCTCTGGGATAATGAAATCGGACGTGTTGGAGCACAGCATTTCGCTGATGCATTACAACATAACACAGTAACTGTCTTTCTCTCTTTATCTATATCATGTGTTCAGTTACACTTTTTCATTTAGACACTTACCACACTATATCTCGATAACAATAGAATCGGAGATGTTGGAGTACAGCATTTAGCTGATGCACTACACCACAATACAGTAACTGTTTTTCTCTCTTGATCTATATTGTGTCTTTACTTATAGCTTTTCATCTAGATACTCACCACACTAAATCTTGCGAACAATGAAGTCGGAGATGTTGGAGCACAGCGTTTGGCTGATGCATTACAACAGAACATAGTAACTATCCTTTTCGCTTTATCTATTGCATGTGTTTACTTACACGTTTTCATTTAGACACTCACCACACTAGAGCTGAAGTTCAACGGAATCAGAGATGTTGGAGCACAGCATTTAGCCGATGCATTACAACATAACACAGTAACTCTCTTTCTCTCTTTATCTATATCATGTGTTCAGTTACACTTTTTCATTCAGACACTCACTACACTAGATCTCGGGGGCAATATAATCGGAGCTGAAGTTAAACATGTAATCTCTGGATGTCTTGAACGCAATAAAAGCGGCACATAATCGTGATGATGAATCGAAATATTAGAAATATTCCGATGAGGAACAGAGAGAGGAATGATGATGATGATGATGTTGCGTATATGTTTATTGTGTTTTAATATTCAGAAAAAAATAAATAAAAATGCTATTTTGTAATGTTAGTGCGTATTTGGATTATAAATTTCACTTAAGTTTTTCGGTAAGTGATGAAGAGCTGATATCTTAAAAAAGATAAATATGGTTTTTTCAGGAATATTTTGTCAGTCTGTAGCACGTGCAAAATTAAATTAGTTGTGTATAGCAATAACAAAATTCGAGCGAGTTATTTCCAGTTAGAATGAGTTAGAAAAAGTCTTGTACGGTGTTATAACCTAAGTTATATATAAAGAGGCGTGTTCGATGTTACTGTTAGGTATAACTGATTTTCTTTTTATTCTGCAACAACTTATATCACAACAATAACAAAGAGAGCAAAAACGAAAGAAATAACGAAAGTAGAAAATAGATGTCACGATTATATTGGCCATAACATACGGTAATTGCATATGTCTGAAAGATCGTTGCGGATGATCTTGAATGAAAAAAGATTCCTTTTGATAATACTGAAACCCTAAGAAGTTCTTTTTTGATGGATCGTGAAGCAGAATTCTATCCGATGTTGCTGAACTGTTAAATGAGTAGTGTCGAATAGTTTTGTGGAAAAATGTCTCTATTTGATAGTACTCACCTTTAAAAGATTCTGTATTGAATGCTGCTGAACTGTATATGATTGTTCTAGTTTTATAGAATTCCTCATGATTTTTTTGGATGAATAGCTGCATTATCAAGAATTTATCCATGGAATAAAAGCTTCACTATGGAACTGTGTTATAAGAAGGAAAACTCTTTTTCAAAATAGCTTTATTTATGTTTAAAAGCACTATCGCGTTTAGTTATCCTTTTTTATGCTTAACTAAATAATATTGTTTTACTTTAGGCGTATCAAAATTAGTAACGCTGGCCGTATAATACTTTATAGAAAGCTCAAGGAACTTTTCTGTCTGTATATACTGATAGCCCAAGTGCTACTCTATAAATCCACTCTATTTCATCACTGTTCTATTGATATCATAATATTGAGAACACATGAGAAGAAGTGACCACTCGAAGAAAAAAATAATTTCACGAGGTGTCTCAAAATACTTGCAACATTTTTTATCGCGTGGACATCTTGGTTTAAGCACATGATAAAATATTCATTTTCTTCTATAAAAATGCGCTATAAAAAGCTCTACAAAATCTGTTTTGGAAAATTCCTATTGGCTTGTTCTAGTGGTCTATTCTATACTTTAAATAAAAAGTCTACGCAATAGAGAGCGCTATTTTCCACCTTATTCAGGTCAATAAAAATATTTGAAAGGTTTTGTATACTGTGTTGAGGATCTGTTTATGCAGATTTTGCAGATCTGTCGATACGGAATCTTTTAAAAAAAGAATCGGAATGTTATTGTTTTCTCAAGCTGAAATATATGTATATTTATCAATGATTTATTTTCTAAGAAAATAAAATAGTATTACAATCTAAATGCTTTCCAAATAATGATTTATTTATTTTTATACAAAAATAAAAACTTGTTAACTTTTTGTCACTTGTGATAGAATTGGAAGAAAAAATTTCGGTGCAAGTTTAAGAGTAAGTAAATAAGGTTCATTATCTTCATATTCAATATCTTCTGTAAATATTTGACGACGAAATGGATCGAGAAAAAGTTTTCGTACAGGATAATTAACATATCGTCCCATACTAAGTTCACCTGGTTCAAATCGATGTTCATACGGTACAAAAATTGCTAGAAAAGAATAATAAAACTGATATATAGTTTATAATATTTCATTAATTTACGATTTCGTTTAACCGGTCGATGAAAAATTGTATGTGATTCACCCAGACGTCCGAGTGCTGATTGTCTTTAAAATAAAATAAGAAAATGATTTACTTCATATATTATAGTATATCAATAATCGATGCTTACTTATTAATTGTTGGTAGAACAAGAACTGTTTTACTATCAAGTGATTCTTGTGCTTTATTTTGTTCATTTATTTGATCTTGTGTCATTTCAACAAAATAATTAATTATTTCAATGGATGATATATTTGATGTATTTAAACGTGGTAATGTATTTAATGTTACTGTTAATTTTTTACCTTTAACAGTTGATTTTTTCTTAAGAAATTAAAATTATATAATTATATATATTTAAAGATCAAATAAGAAAAAATTTACTGATAGAGACGTATCACCAGTTAAAGCTCTTGATGTTGCATTACTTATTTTAACTTTTACATCACCATTCTTCAATCGAGAATGCATTTCTCCAATATGTGTACGAAATGCTTGTGCCCATCTATTTCAATAGAACAAAAAACATTAGTTTTCGTGTAAAAAATTACACTATATATTTAAGCAATTAAGCGTTATAGAGATACAGTAATGTAAGATGCATTAGGAACACGTTTTTCAATCATAAGTTGATACGTCAAACGTCAATTATTACTTAAAAGATTTTCTCACCAAATCTGTTGCTATATATTTATCAATTACTCAGGTGATTAAATGAACTGTAAAAGATATATCTCTTTTTACGAGAAATAAAAACAGACGATAACAAATAAATCGAACTAAAAGATTGACTTCTTGATTACACGAATCAGAGAAAGAGAAAATGATCGCGTTATAGAAATCATTTTGAACATTCACCCCTTCGTCGAAACAACATTCCTTCAGGTCAAAAGCAACGGCAACGTAAATGATGTAACAATGGTGAAAACAGTGTGAACAATGGTAGCCGTTTCCGATGGTCGGAATCATTGTCCTGGGTAACTATGGAAAACGATACTGAATCTTTTCTATAGTGAGTTCTTTATTAACTATGTTGATGTAAGTGCCATAAAACTTAAAAAACTAAACGAAGTCTGTTCTGCTTTCAGAAACAATCCAACAATTATCGTCATCATCAACAGAATATATTATGGTTATTGAAAAATCCAAAACGTATTGTATATTTTTATGATGACCATAATGAGCATAGTCCCATGTATCTCATAAATGCGCAGATCATAAGTGATTAAACGGTAAACAAATTTCATTAATAAATATAACAACTATTAGTTAGGTTCTATGATTGGCGTCGTGCTTATTTATGAACGATCTCTATTTCCTACTGTTATGTTGGACCCATGTACACTAGTTAAATTATATACCAGACTATTTAATAATCAAGGAAAAAATTCTTCTAAAATTCGAATCGATACACAATATTCCATAACACAAATAACTTTGTAGTACTGGTTTAATCAAACAATTTTAGTTAATATCTTTATTATTTGATAAACATACCGTCGAAGCCATTCATGTGCAAGTGTTTTAATTCCTGATCGTCGTGATTGTGTTAAATCAAGTTCCCATAATTTCCATGAGTCCATTTCATTATAAAAATGATTAAATGAATCTTGTAGACCACATTGTTCAAATAAATCTTTAATAAATGGTCTAATATAAAAAATACATATTAATAATTAAAAATATTCTATTTTAAATTCTTTACTGAAGACGATCTCCACCTTCTAAATACCAATAAATAAATTCCCCAACAACGTCTATTGACATTTTTTTAAGAAGTACTAATAAACGAAGATAAGTTGAAATAAACTCAATATCATGTGTATCATAATAAAGTGGATTAAATTTTGTTAATTGTGTTAAAATTTTATCAATTAATGAATCTCGTGTTTGATCATTAACTGAACTCGAACGATAAAGATCTTCAAGTTCATGTAAAACTGCAAGTCTGTCTTCGACTGATATAATCATATCTAAGCGTTGTAATACATGAGTAGGAAATAAATCTTCATCACAAGTTTCAAGAAAAATCTATATAAAAAAAGAAAGAAAAGGAATTGTATGCATAATTGCTATTCAAATTCAAAACAAAAAGAACATACATCAACTTTAATCAATGGATATTGTTCAGCAAACCAATTCAATTCAACAAGTTTATCAATAAAATATAAAAATGCTGGTGAAAATTCACGTGGAGTTTTACTACGAAATTCAACTGTTTGAGTTGAATCATTAACAAATGATGTTGATTCATTAATAACTGAAGCTGGTTCATCAACATATGGTGTTAATGGTTTTACAGGTGTTCGAATTGATTTTGTTGTTGAACCTGGTGTATGAATTGATCTCGTTGGTGAACCCGGTGTTTGAGGTAGTTTTGCAGGTGAAACAGGTGGTAAACTAGGTGAACGTCGTATTGAAGTTTGTCGAGCTAATTTATTAGATGGTCCTATTGGACCTATAGCTTTTGCAACTTCCTTATAAAAAGAAGCGATAATAAACGAAAGTTCAAAAAGTAAAAAGTTTACTTGACGTTTAGATTTAGTTTTCACAGGTTCTTCCTCCGAAGGTATTGGTTGTGGTGGTTCAGCAGTTTGTTGTGCAATACCAGTTAGTTGTTTCATTAAATCGCTTGGATCTTTTTGTTTTTCTGAACGATCAGTCATATCATCATCATCCACACCAAGTCTCTTTTTCGTCATTGATGCCATTAATTCTCTCCATTCAGCTTCTTCATCCTAAATAAAAAATATCTAATAGATGTAACTCTTTCAATTTATCATTATATCACTTACGACTGGTTGAGTTTCTTCTATTGCTTGTAGTTGTTGATCGGACAAAGTGGGTGGTGTCCATTCTTCGACATCTTGTTTTCTTGGTGGTAATGGATCTGGCCAAAGTAATTTCGCCTAAGTAAATTAGTAAAGAATTTGATTGAAGTTGAATAGAAATAATTATTCTATCACTTACCAATACAGAATTAGGAATCATTGTACCAGAACCATAATGAGGACGTTCAGAAGGTAAAGTAAGTTTTTGAAGATTACTTTCAAGTAATTTTTTAGCTTCATTTTGTTCTTGTTGTTGTTTAAGAGAATGAATATCATCATTTGGTAAGGTTGATTGAAAACGATAATGTTGTTGAAGTTGAAATAATTGTTGTCCCCGATCGTCGTAAAGCTTCGATAGAGGATCTGAATTTGCTTCTTTTAACGAACGAAAAAATCCATTATCACCATCAATCGTATATGGATCGGGTGCTAAATCAAATATTAATATCATAATGATATATTCTAACAAAAAATTCCTATCTTACGCGTTGGAGATGGACCAAATAATTCTTGTTCTGTCACTTTATACATATCATCATCTAACAACTAAAAATACAACAGATAAGAAGACAATTTTTTATTAAAAATTCAAACTTACGCCTTTTTTTGGTTCTTTCAGATACATTTTCATATATTCATCAAATGCTTGTTTTCGAACTTTTGATGAGATTTTATATTTTTTAGTTCGATGAAGTTTTCCTTCAGCAATTTGAGCAATTTCCAAATCTCGTTTTTCCAATTTTTCTAATTCCTTTAAAATAAATAACAATATTTCATCTTTATCTTTATATATTTCATATTACTTGATTTTTTATTTTAACTTGTTCTGCTAATTTTATATGAAAATCAGCAGCATCTACCATTTCACGATTACTATTCAATGCTCTAATTAAAATATTTTCAAATGAAAAAAAATTCAAACATAAATTAAATTTTCTACAAACATTTGATCCGCTTTATGAGCTTTTTTTAAACGAATAACATTCTCGGATGACATACGAATTAATTCTGTATTATTGATTTCTTCACTTGCTTTATTTTCTGGTATTGTTGGTGTAAATTGCATTGATATAGTTTTAAATACAATAACTTTTGGTAAATCTTTAATTTAGAAAATCTAAATATATATATATTTCTAGGTTTTCCATTAAACTTACATGATAAATGTGACATTGCATATAGATGATCACCTATACCAATAATTAAATCTCCTGAATCATTTATAAAATGTAATGAATGAATATTATCATGAATAACAATCATTCTTGAAAAAAAAGAAAATAAATAATTTAAAACAAAAAATAAATATTTTAAACCTAATTAATTGATTTTCTCCATTCCAAATTCTTAATGTACCATCAAGACTACCAGTTGCAATTAATTTTAATTTCGAACAACCAGATATAGCTGTTACTTTATCACAATGATCATTATCTGGTGGATGATCAAATCGTTCTATAAAATTTTCAAATAATAAACTCATTAAAAAAAATTTAATTTTACCATTATTATCTAAATTATAAAGCATTAATGAATGTGTCATTGTTGGTTCATCTCGAAAAGCAACAGCAAGTGAATTTTTCATTATAGTTAAATGAATAGGTGGTAAAGCACAAAAAATTGAACGAGTAACTGCTAATGATTCAACAGCATAAGGAAATACTCGCCAAATTCGAATAATTAAATCTAAAATAATTTCATAATAGATTAAAACTAAACAAAAAAAATTACAAATTCCTACCAACACCACATGTTATAATCTGATCCGCACTTGAATTAGCAATAATATCAACAACTGGACGAGTAGAATGCATCTATATAAAACAATTTCATATTTAACATACATTTTAAAGATTAAGAATTGACTCGTAAAAAACTTTTTCAAGTATACATACATCTAATGAAAAATCAATTTCTCCAGTATCCCATTTCAACACAGCAATATGACCATTACTTAATCCAGCAATTAATAATGTTCGACTAAAACCTTTTAATCCATTATTTATTATTTCACTACTTGGTTTTGTTACTAATGCTTTAAGAGCTGGTGTTTCTTCCATACTATTCTGTGCTATATATTCATATATTACCAAACAATTAATTGTATCTAAATAAACAGAAATAGAATTTTCAAAAAAGAAACTTATTTTCAAAAACTAACAATCAGTTATATCAAATTGTTGAATAATTTTGCATGGATTCAATGATGTATCTGCTTTTAAAATTGTAGTACCATTACTAACAAATAGTGTATCTATGAGAATGAATGATTTTTATTGATTAAAAATGAATAGGTAAAATAATTAATTATACTTTGAGCAATTGCATAAGCACATGATGTAATTATAAAATTTAAATCACAAACAAGACTTGTTAAAACATCACCAGTAGTACATGCAACTATTCGTACAGTTGAATCTTTACATAGAAGAACTGAACGAATTGGATAATTTGGATGTGATGTACATAATATTTTTGAAATAGGTGATCTAAAGAAAATATATATTTCATTTTATTAATTCTTTCGTTCGTTTCAACAAACCCGATAAAAGTCAAAAAGTCACAATAATGTTTAACACACCATAATTGTAAACATTTCGCTGATTTAACAATAAATTTTTCATAATTAACTGCTATATCCATATGTGATATCGGTTCAGGCACATGTATACTAAATAATAACATATTTATTTGAATATAATATTTATTAACTTACATATCAACAACATCACCATATTCAAAACTCCAAACTCGAATTGTTCGATCTTGACTACTTGAAATAAGATAAGGTCCAAATGGATGTTTACTTAAATATAATATTCGATCTTGATGACCAACATAAGCATATAAAATAAACCATCGATTATCCCAAACTTTAACTAAAAAATATAATATAAATTTTTAAAAATGAATTAAAATTATTATTTTTAACAAACTTGATCCATCTCGACCAGCTGTCACAAGTACATCACGTTGATCAATAAATGTCATTGCTACAATTGGTCGAACATGTAAATCTTGTTTAGTAAAAAAATGTCGTCCTTCATTAGCTATATTGAAAGTCTATTATATCAAAAAAAAAAAATATTTCTTTAAAGAATATCAATCATATATGTAAATACCAAAACATCATAGCCTGCTGTAATAAATAATCGTTGAATAGAACCATCTGTTTGTTCAGCAGCTAATATATTATATTCTAGATCTGGTGAGATACCTTCTCGACAATCAAATTTCGGTACAATATATCTTCGATTAAAACGAAATTGCCAAACCTTTATTAAACAACAACTGATTTCAATTAATAACCTCAATATTAATGTAAATTCTACATACAGTAGCACCTCCTTTTCCACAAGTAAATACATCTGATGTTGTTTCATTGTAATTTAAATCAAATATATTATAATCACAAGTTGATGTTGATAAAATTTCCAGATCCGCACTTAACATATGAACTTCTTTACGTCCATTTGACCAAGCAATAAACTCATCTTCATTTACACAATAAAATAATCGATTAAATTTTATATCAAGTTTTAATTTTTTATACGCTCGACCATCAGAATGATATACATGAGCAATTTGATCATGATCTATACTAACAATTTCCTATGCAAAATGAAAAAATAACAGTATTTGTAAACAAATGAAAGATATTTCAATTACTTTTCGTTTACTATTGAATGAAATACATTTAACTGGAATATCATGATTTATATTTCGTATGAAATGTAAACCATGTGATCGTTCTATGTCTAAATATATATTTGAAATTTATAAAACTTCTCTAGATATATATAGAAAATTATCAGCAAAAGTATATTTTATTTCTATGTTGAAGACTCAATTTTTCACCCTATGATCTCTCATATTCGAGAGCTTTTCAGATACAATAAATATTTGTTTTTAATCATAGTAGATAAATAAAAATAATGATTTTGGTTTGTGTAATATTATCTCAAATATGGAATTTAATTGAAAACTTTATACTGAAGTTATTCGTATATATGTTGACTTTCTTTACCCGTATCATCTGCACGTGCAACAGCATCAATTGTTCGGCGTATCGAACATCGTAATAATCTCCATAAATAGTGAATTCGATTTTCACCACATTTTATCGGTGCAATTGTTAATTTCGTTCTTTTTGCACTATAACTTGATTGAGCTCGAGAAGCAATCGGTGTTATATCATCAACAACTGTTGTTGAATCTTCCTGAATCTCATTATTATCCTTAATCGTCATGTGTCTTTTCTTGTTATTCTATTTAATAAAATAATTCAACTTTTATTTTTATTTCTTCTTGTCTTCTTTCCTCACCAATCGCGGCAAAATTGCCACCATTTACATTCAACATTTATAACTATTGCTAAGCAGCAAACAATATTAGAAGAGAAAAAAAATACATTGCACACAACACACACAAAGAAAAAAAACTATATTTGACATGTACAAAATAATAATTAGGTTCGACCATTTTTATCTGATTTATCAAATTGTTGCCAACGATATTTTTTATCTGTTGTACTTGTTACAATATCTGGTTTAAAATTTATATTCTAAATAATAAGAATAATTAAAAAATATAATATATATAGGTTAAAACAAACTTGTATAAATGCTTCTTTCTGTCTACTCTTAGGTTTCAATACTGAAGCTATCATTTTTTGTAATAATTGAGCACCTATAATAAAGGAAATGCATATTAAAAAACGTTTTGAATTACGAAATTCAAACCTTTTTCTTCATCATAATCTTCTTCATCTTCATCGCCATCATTCTGTTCAGTTCGATTCTAGAATAAAGATCTGCAATGAATATAAATATGTGATATGTATAACTTACTGGAATAGGGTCTTGTTCATTATCTTTATTATATTCTTTTCTTGCAGCAGCTAATTTATGGATACGTTTTAATCTTTGTTGTACATCATCATTTATTGATAGATTTTCATTATTACGATTACTTGATATTGATCGTAAAGAAATAGCACTAAGAGCACTATTAATCGATGATGTTTCATCAGCTTCTTCACATTGAAAAACTTTTACTTCATCTGATATTGGTTCAATATTTTCATACATATTAAATGTACGAAATAGATCATTCATTTTCATAATATCATTTGGAGCTATAAAGAAAATATAAACATTATTATTTCAATTTTCTTTTATAAAAAAATCAGAAAAAAAAACAACCTCTAGTTTGATTTGAATCGTTGGCCATTAGTTGAAGACAACTTTTGATATATGCGTATGTCTGAAATGCAATCGGACAAATGTATGGATAAAAACAATGAATCGAAATGAATAGGACAACCGTTACATGCCCTCTGTATATTGTTCTCTTTCATCTTTTTTTTTTCTGTTCTATATATATATTCGCAGCTTGACGGCGGCGGCCGTGGCGGTTGAAAAAAGAAGTGACCAGCATTGTTTTCCCTTTCCTGCTAGGTAAAGTAACAGTTCATGATTATAAAAAAAAACATTGATGTCACACTTGTGAATATTATTGAGATATTTAAAAAAAAATGATTCTATATTGCTAGTTATTAGAACTGTGATTGACGAATATATTCGTCAAAGCAGTATTTATGGCAAAAACGAAGACTATATACAATTTTTAGATCCTATTTTTTTCGTGTAGTCTAGGTAAAATCTAACGCTCTGCACTAAATGGAACTCATTAGATCATTTCTGATGTTTCTCATCGATTGTGTCGATTTTACAGCTATCTGTATATAGTGTAAATTCCAAGGGGGGAGAATCTGATTTAAATTATCTGAAAATCAAAATTAAATCACAAATCGCTTTTCCCCCTTGGTAAATTCTCGATCTAATGAATTCCCGAATACTGTTTGTCATTGTTCCAAAAACATTGTTGCAAATTTAAGTTTTTTCGTACTTACTTTACGACAACGACTTATGTCTTCTACATAAAGTGATAAGGCATATTTGTTTACAAATTTTTTGTGTTTTAAAGATATTTCAATATCTAACAGGTTCTTTTGCAAAAATTTCACAGTTAAGGGGTTAATATAATACTGATGTATTGCTATAGTATTCATGTATCATAATTTTGTTCATGAGTAACTGAAAATTTGTCATCATATAAGAAAATAATTGTAGAAATATCTCGAATGAGGTTTTGATACCTTCCTATACTATATCTTTCGTAGAAGATTTTCCTTTAAAAATATAAATAATCTCACACGCTAATGTTCTGTACGATAGAAAAAAATTATTGTATAATTATATCTAATCAAAGTTATATTATTTACAGGAGGTTTTCATTAACAATATACAAAGCTGAAAAACTATAGATAAGATTCAATAACAAATGACACTGTTGAACAATTACGATTGCTACGTCGGTAAATATTTCAATATTAAATATGAATATTGTATTTGGAAGTGTATGTTTTATTCTTTAATATATCAATTGTAATTCTTATGATAGATAAAGCAAATTTAATGAATCATAATCATCTTATTGAATTCTACATACACACATAAAACTACGCAAAAAAAACACATGAATCAACAATCTAATAAACAAAACAAAGACAGATTGATTGAGAAACAAATAGCTAACAAAAACTAGAGTAACATTCACACACGTCACCGGACGCGTAGTTTTCAATAGAAGAGATAAAAAGAAAAACAAAAAACGACTAGTGAAGTGCATTAACAACAACAGTAACAATTATTTTCAACTGTTTCTATCACAAACATTTTCTTAGTTATCTATTTACAAACTACCGGAATAAGAAAACAAAACAAAAAAAATATATATTTATAAGAATGTCATATATGGACGGATGAAACAAAACAAAAATATCTCATCACAAATGCTTTTTTCTTTGTTGAGATTATCGAAAAAACAAACAACTTATTCATTGCATTCATTTTCTTTGTTATTTTCACTTGATAAAATGGATTTTTTCTTAAATAAAATCATTTCTTGTTCATCAGATTCAGGTATATCGAATAAATCATTATTTATTGTTGAACAAAATACATTATCATTCTACAACAAAAATTAATTTATTTATTTATTTGATAAAATTAAAATTACTTTTTCATAACATTGATTGAATTCATCTTGATGACGAGCAACAAATGGAATTTTATTGTTCGTAGAATTTGTTGACCAATATAACCAATACCAAAGTACAGTTCGAATTTTTCGTGTTGTTATACGTAAAATACGTAATGATTCAGCTAATTGTAACACATCTAAATGTTTTTAAAGAAAGAATACTTTATTTGAAGAAAAAAAAACTAAATAAGAACCATTCTCATCAGGTAAACGAGGTTCACCCGTACGACATTTTTCAGTTGCATTATCAATTTCTTGTCGACGTCGATCTTGAACTGTATTAATAGCATTAAGCCATTCATCAAGTGTTTGTCCTGTTGCTTCAATATCTGGTATATTTAAATTTTCTGTAATTCGTTCATGTAAACGAATAATCTATGAACAAAAAAAATAGATTTGATTTATTGAAATTAAAAGATAATACGATTATTTTACTCGATTATATTCATAATGATATTCAGCTATTAAACGATCAACACGCGATGGATTATTTGAAAGATTTAGAAAATTTGTATTTTTCATATCAATTATTGATGATGATGATGAAGATTTATGTAAAACTTCAATACCAATTTTGGATTCAGTCTAAATAAACAAGTCACATCAATATTTAATTTCTAGTAATATACAATCTTACTTCTGCATAACTATCTCGTATATAATTAAGTTGTTCATAACATTTTTCAATCGCAATATCTAAATAAATGAAGAACTTTTGAAGAATTTTAATTAAAAAATTTATTTACTTACGTAATGTATTTGCCACACCAGTTCGTCTAAAATATAGAATTAAAGTTTTAATGAAGAAATAAATATTAGAAAAAAGCGAGTGAGTTTAATATAGGCAAGAAAATCAAGGTTTAACTATGTGCGAAAGTTAGACAAAGATATGAAGTACCTGTTAGATCGAAAATAGCTAAATAAAATATTATACTAAAAATATTTCTGAAATAAAATCCATAATTTCTTTACCTCATCTCTTGACATGTTGTTAAGCTCATATCATTCATAGACATTGTATCATCTAAAATAGAACATTCTATATAAATTTAAAATAAAATAAAAAACATATACGAGATGAATGTTGTCGAGGATACATTTGTTGTGTATCTTGTGACCATTGTTGATTTAATTTTTTATTTTCTTGTTGTTTAAATGCATTGATTAAACGAATATTTGATGTAGGTAATGATGATGATGAACTTGATGATGATAATGATTGCTGATTGAGATTATTATTATTACGATTCTTTCGATCATGTAATGCTGTTAAACCTGTACTACGTTGTAAACCAATCATCTGACGAAATTGTTGTAATGTAACACTTTTTACAAGAGAATTCAAACCATTATGGTCACCTTTACGAATCAGAACTTGAATATCTTTTGGAGGTTTATATTGACTTGAATATATATCTGAATAGGAGAAAAGAACGATTAGAAGAGAAATAAATAAAAATTTTACCTGGAATATTACGTGGATAACCACTTTCAGACAATGATGATGAATTCATTTTCATTTGTCGTGATGGAATACTAAAGAAAAAGATTTTAATCTTCATCTGATAATTACTTTAAAAATATGAAGGTATTGCTAACGAGGAAATATTAAGATAGAGACTTTATCAACTTTGTATCTAACGCAATGAAATCTTATAACAATTCAACCTTCCTAAATACGAATTTTATCGGTATTTCTTTACTTTCTCATTTGTTGTATATAATGCATATGTTGATCTGATTGTCCACCATTCATCCATACTGTTTGTTGTTGAACAAATGTAGGTGTCATTCCATGTTGTTGTTGATATTCACTATTTTCATCAACAATACTCGATACCATTTGATTAAGATTAGCCGATCTAAATTCATTATCGAATTTTTAATTAACATTTTTAAAATATTTCATACCTCATTTCATTTGGAAAATGTACACTACTATTAAGAAATTTATCTCCATGTGTACTTGATGATAAATTATAATGATCCATATGTCCACTTTCATCTAAATTCCATGTTGGATTTTGACGTAAATAAGTACGTAAAAATCGATCATCAATCTAAATAATAATCAATTTGAAACAAAATTTCAATTAATGCTATTCTACCATTGTCGATGAAGATGTTTGTAATGGTGGTGATAACATCTTTCAATCTAAAAATATGACAATATAAACTAATTTTTCTTTCTTTCTTTCATTTTGAATATTAAAATAGGTAAGAAAAAAAAAAAAGAAGAGAATTCGTGTAATGTATCCATAACAAACATAAACCATTGAAAACTAACAGACAATTAATTGATTTAAAAAAATAAAAGAACTCATTTATATCCAATAAATATTTAATTATAAATAACTTTTATGTTCAATTTTAAGATTTTAATAAACAAAACTGATTTTAATATTAAAATAAATTTTTGAAAAATTCTAAATTTATTATCATATGTAATACAAGTGACATCTACTCATATTTTTCTATTGGTTATGTTACGTATACGTCGTCAATTGTTGATGAAAAATATTTTACACTAGTTTTTTAAAAGAAAATGTATGTTCCAATGTCACCTCCGCCAGTATTTACATCAAATAATAATAATAGTTCAACATCAGTAAATGTTGGAGATAATTCATCATCAAATTCAATGTTTGATCGATATAGTGCAGCAGCAAAACGTTATAAATATCTTCGACGTTTATTAAAATTTCGTCAAATGGATTTTGAATTTGCTATATGGCAAATAATACATTTATTTATAGCACCACAAAAAGTTTTTCGTGCATTTCAATATCGAAAACGTATGAAAATATAAATAGAAAACGAATTTTTCATTTTTCCTTTTTTTTAAAGAAACAAAAAATCAATGGGCAAGAGATGATCCAGCATTTTTAGTACTCTTAATGGTATTTCTTGTTGGTATGAATATTCTTTTTTCTTATGACAAGTTCATATATATATTATTCTTTAGCTTCATCGATTATTATTGGACTTGTTCTTGGAATAGGATTTTTTGGTACTTGCAAACTTGTTTTATGGGTTGTTTTAGTCGATTGTGTTCTTGTCGGACTTCTGATATCAACTATTTATTGGTTTGTTGATTTTTAATTTGAATTCAATATATTAAATTTTCATTGTAGGTATGTTGCTAATCGATATTTACTTGCAAATCCAAAATCTAATATCGATGTTGAATGGGCATATTGTTTTGATGTTCATCTCAATGCTGTTTTACCTTTACTTACGATTTTACATATCGGACAATTACCTTTTTTAAACTGTAAATTTATTTTAATAATTAGAAATATATATATTTTTTCTCTTTCTCTCTAGCATTTGCTGTTAGCACAAGTTATCTCTATTGTCTTATTGGTAATACTGTTTGGTTTATTGCATGTGGTTATTATGTTTATATATTATTTCTTGGCTTTAGTGGTATGAAAAAATTAAATTCCTAATAAATATAAAAATTTGAATATATTTTTTTATTCTAGCACTTCCATTTCTACGCAATGTTCATGTACTATTGTATCCATTAACAGCTCTTTTTCTCGTTTATATTCTATCGATTATTGTTCAATGGAATTTTACTCAAATGATTGTCACATTCTATGAATATCGTGTTGGTCATAAACGATTACCATAATAAAACGTTCTAATGTATAGAATTTTTCTTCTGTTTTTTGTCTCTTTGCTACATATGTTATTTATCATATCTTACAGATTTTTTTCTTCTTCTTTGTTTTTTCATTTTAAACGAAAAGATAAATGTTGATCTTGAACTATAATCAAGAAGAACAAATTAATTGCAACTATTTTTTTAGATTTCATTGTTTGCTATCTATCATCGTTTGAAATAATAAATGCAGTGTAAATATTCGAAAAGTTTTCTACGAATCTACTTAAAGATATATTTTGAAAAACGTTGTAACGTGGTTCTATGGTGTAGCGGTTAGCACTTTGGACTTTGAATCCAGCGACCCCAGTTCAAATCTGGGTAGAACCTGTTTCTTTTTTTGCTATTTTTCCTTTCTTTCTCGTCATATGAGTCAGTATAGACAGAACGGTAAAAATCGCAAGGCTATTGTTATATATCTATAGCAATAGAAATAGTAAACAAGAAATAGTAGTTTCTTTGCTTCGTCCAATCTTGTATTGTGAGAATTTTGAAAATTATCGATTTATTTTTCTTTTTAAGTTTTATCTTTCCTGTTCGAATCTTGATTGCAAGAATGGATGATCGTTTTATTATATACGATCTATCCATCTAGAATATCGAACAAGATTTACAATAACGAATAAAGCCATGTGGCGTATAGCAAATAGTGTTTATCGTGCTTTTCGAAATACAGCTACTCATCGTTGTTCACAAGATGTTCTCGGTCCATTAACTACTATACATAATACAGATGATGATGATTCAGATTTAAAAAAGTATGGAAAATTTATTATTTAATAAATTCCTTTTTTTTGCTTTTTTTAGGAAAGAAAAATGTACAATCACGAAAAAAAGCAATATCTGTGAAGTTTTGAAAAATAATCAATTTTCATATGAAAATATTGAAAAAATACAAGAAGATTTAAAGAAAATTTCTTTCAAACAAGTTTTAACAAAAAAAACAAATGTTGTTAAATCTATTGAAACTCAAAAATCGAACTGTATTGATAAAGAAGTTTCATCAACTACTTCTTCAAATAAAACAGAAGAAACTCTTGATTCATTACTACAAGCTGATAAAACTTATATGAATACTCTAAAAGATCTATCTGATTTACATGAAGAAACAATGTCTATTATCAATCTTGAAATAGCTCTCGATGCTATTGAATCTGGTAATTATCAATTAGGTATTGAAGCATTAGAAAATAGTGCAAAAAATAAAACAAATGCAGCAGCATTATATAATCTTGGTATTTGTTATGAACAAGGTATTGGTGTTGAACAAGATCGTGCTAAAGTATATTATTTATTTTTTGTTTGAAATTTCAGAAAACATAAAATTTTTTATTTAGGCATGTGATTATTATCGTCTAGCATCTGCTTTAGGTCATACGAATGCTCAATTTCATTTAACAAATCTTTCAAATCATATTGATATTAATGATAATGAAGATGAAATAAGTGAACGAACAATAAGTGAAAATAATAATTCATTATTACGTAAAGTTTTTCTTCAATTTTCATTATCAATGAATTATAAAGATGAGCCGTCATTCAACAATTATCAATTTGAGTCAGAAAATAAAACCATTGCATGTTTATAATAGACATGTAGTTTCTTGTTTCTATGCAGTGAAGTCTAACATTAAAAGATACAATTAAAAAAAGTTCTTTTAAATGTTTGTTTATATTTAATCTTTTGATATGATTAACAAAAAACAAAAAATATAAATTTTATTTTTTTTTCTAGATAAATTTTTATTTTTCAAAATATTAATATGAGTAATCTTAGTACAAAGTAAGAAATTGATTAATTTCATTAGTTTGTTTTTTTTGATAATTGATTTTTAGAGCTCTTCGTGTAACTGTACCACATGCTTTACGATCAAAATTAACTGTTGGTGGTCAATCAGAACGACATGAAAAAATCAAATCTATTTTAGGAGAATTATTTCGACATGAAAGGTAATATGAATGTTCCTGTCTATAAATTTAAACATATATATGAATCCAAGGGAGAAAAAGTAATTTGTGATTTAGTTTTGATTTTTAGATGATTTAAATCATAAAAACTGATTTCTTTATATGATTTAGCGTGATTTATTTATGATTTTTAGTAAATTTAAATTAGCCTTTGTTTCTTGCGATAGACTCTTCTAACCACATACCCCAGACTTCCCAAATGTTTTGTGATCATTGAATAAAGATGACAATAGACCCTTCAAACCATATACCCCGGACCTTCCAAATGTTTCGTGATCATTCTTGTTCATATCGTTCAATCGTTTTATTAAAGTTTCTCTATATATTTTTCTCCTAATATTGGAAGATGAAAGACTTCCTGAAGATCGTTCGTTGAGCATTGAAACAGATCATATGTAATTCATAGACATCTCCGATAAAAACCATTAATTTTGTGTATAAAAATAAATATTATATAGAAAAGTTAAGAAAACGAACTTCTTTTTTTATTTAATCAGAATAGAAGGATACATTCGTACACATGATGAAACAAGACAATATGCAGAACGTTTGATTGAATTAGCGAAAAAATATGGTGATCGGTAAGATTGATATCGTTTCAAATATTTCTATTTTTAATTGATTTGCTTTTTAAGACATGTTGGCACAATGCAACTTATGGTAAGAAAAACGTGCATTTATTTTTTGAAAGTAATTTATTTCTATTATCTTAATATTTAGGACTATTGGATTGCTGATAAAGATTTAATTCATAAAGTATTTAAAGTATTTGTACCTCGATATGCTAATACACTTGGTCCATATACAAATGTATATTCTTTTTTTTTTAAATTTATAAATATTAAATTTGAGTTTTGTTCTTTTTTAGGCTCATCGTCTACCGATTGAATATGGTAAACATGAACATATTTTTAAACAACGTCAAAATATTGTTCTTGAAATGAAAAATAATCCATATCCACGTATAATACCTGATCCAAGAAATTATTCAAACATTTTAACAAATGTACTTCTTAATGAAGCTCGAAAAGAGTATCGAAATGAAAAAAAACTATCTGAAAAAACAGATATTTAGATTTATTAACGTTATTTCTTTTTCTAGTACTTTGTACTTTGTTTTCAAATGATAAACATAGTTTAGAATAACACAAAAAGTTTGATGAATGTTTCATAAATAAATGAATGAAATCATCATTTGAGAAATCTTTTACAATAACTTGTTTTATGAAAGAACAGCTAGATAGTTTATGCAAGTCATTGACGAGATTCTACGTCTTTAACATGCAGTAAATCGCCGATAATGGATTGGACCTACATACACTGTAAAACGTATTTTTTGTATTACGCATTCAAAATAAAGAAAGATAGTCATTCTGATAATATTCTTTTTTATCAAATCGGATATGTTAATAGCATATTTAAATCACAACATTGATGCAAAATTAGAATAATCACCATATAAAACTATATACTACCAATAAAATGCCAGGGTTAAATATCAAGGATTTTATTCTCTCTGTTACATATTAATTAAGACTTATTAGCATGTGTATAAATTTATTTTTTTTGTAGTTTACTACTATCATCATCTTGATTAGTAACGTAATTGTTGATGAGAATGAAAATCTAGTATTTCAAAAACTCCAAATATAAAATAAATAGGATTCATAATGAAATGTCAATAATATTACGAGAATTTTTTATTAGACTAATAGAAGTAGTTACTACATCATCTAATAACTAAAATAGTTCGACTATTTTTGATTTATTAATTGTAATAAATGAAGTTAAGAAGAAAAAAATTGTGATTTATAACGAAAAACTAACAAGAAAAACAAAAGACCGATGAAATGACCTGAATAATAAATTGCCAATTAAATACTTCATTAATAATTATATACAAAACAAGTAAGTTGTTTTTATCTTCTAAAATAGTTCATATCAAATTTTTTGTATATAATGATAATGATTATCGAGATAAGTTAATTTAAATCTTTTACATTAAAAATTGTAAGAAATGATTACGAAAGAATTCTTGTATAAATATAAAATTTCTAATATTGATAAAAATAATCACAAGATTGTTGCGAGAAAATTTGATTATACGCAGAAAATTTCATTCTGTCGTTCTGCACTTACATATTACATCAGCAATTTTCTTTTTATTCACTAATCAGATCGTAGACTACTTACTTGATCAACAGATTGAACGTAAGTTAATTCTTTTAAATAATAAAATTTGATGTATATCGATTATATAAAAGCTTCTATTTTACTAGCGTAATTTATTTTAAATATAGTTTTAACTATATACTTCTCACATCATATGCATAGTTAAATCATGCAGAAAAAAACTAATTTAAACTGTAATATTATACTATTCTATGTCCTCGAATAATCATAATACGTTAATAATTTGTTGTTATCATGTTTATGATTAATTAAAAAGAAAATAAATATCTTGATAAGTTTTTTTCTGAATGTGTATTCAATAATATAAAATAAGAAATTAGTTATTAGAACATGTTTCTAATTCATATGTATTCCCTATAGAAAATACTGCATAATTATATAAGAAAAAGAAATTGATTGCTTATCAAGCTATAGAAAATCTGATCACTTGTCTTCTATCCGAAGTATACTTGAATCATTATAGGAATTTTAGTGAATGTAAAGTGCGATTATATCTTTTTATACTTGTATTTTCTAACAGTGTTGTTAACAAATCGAGTACTCTTCAGAATATTCAACACATGGTATTGAGTACAGACAGATGTTACTATCGATTAGTTGTTCAATATTTCATTTTATTTTCGATCAACATTAGTAAAATCATCAGACTAGAAGAAATATTAAACATTTTTGTATGTTCAAATTGAGCATAAGTGAGTGATCAATTATATATAATGAAAGAGAGAATCACAGTTCAAGAAAACATATTTCGATATGTAGATAGTATAAATAGAATTTCTTGTCTTTCGAAATTTTAAAATATCAATTAAAGATGAGATCATATCTTAAATTATCCATATTATATAATTATGTGATTTATCAATATCAATTTTCTTATCTGCCAATATATCATAAAGAACTGACAGACATGACAAATTCCCATGTAAATGATATATGTCATAAACTAATAATATAATTTAACCTATTTCTACGGATATTAGTCCCACATATTTATTATCTTATAATTTTCAAAACTTGAATAGATTTAAATTTAGATTCTTAATCTAATAATTTGTTATAAGATATTTTCTATCAACAGTATATTATTTTAAGTCAGAAATTAGATTTATACATTTCAAGGTAAAAACAAAAAGAAAGTAATAATTACTTTCTTATCTGATATTACACAATGTGTATAACTATTAACGTAGACATATTGCGGATATAAGAAAGTTGATCTGTGTATAAGAATAAATAAACAATATTGATATACATTTGACCTTGATTGTGTTACATTATGGTTTCACTTAACAATACAGTGCTCACTAAACCTTCATATAATTGTGTTACATGAGCAATATTATTTCTTTTTGAAATATTATATCTTCATATCTACAACGTTCAAAAAAAAAGAAATTATCAATACATTCAGTATTCTACTCCATATTCTCAATTATATTATCTACACTGTCAGGGGATATTATGTTATTGATTTGCCGTACTGATAACAATTACAACAACCAGATATTCGCTTATAAAAGCATGAAAACAACTTCTAATCAACTGATTGGTCAATATTATAGGAAAAGGCTTGAAAGAAATATCGTCGAGCAGAATATATCGTAAGAATGTCACTTATAGACGCTTCTCATCTGCTTGACTAATAGTCATCAATCATATTGGAGATATCTACGTCTGATAAGTTTATTTTGCTAGTCTATTTTCTTCTATCATATACATATATATATATATATATTTTGGCTAATAAAGATCGATATATCAGTATTAGGTGAGATAGTTTTACTCTCTATCATATTTTAAGTTCAAGAACATATCATTTGTAAGTAACATCGTTAATAATAATTTACATTGATATTTTGATAAGAAGTTAGTTGTTATTGTTATTGATACTATCGGAATTGTAAGAAGTGTTATTGTAATTTTGTTCAAATCATTCTTTTATTCTTGTGAGATTAGAAATAGTAATCAAATATTTCTGTTAATCTATTCATTCATATGCATAGCACATTTTCTCATAATATTATATATCCAGTTTCTGATTTCTTCTTGTCATAATCAAATTAGTATATTGTACCGATTAAATATCTCGAGTAGATTTACAAACAGATGTATTTATATTAAAACTTGACCTTTTTTTCTAGTGCTTTATATTATCCTCAGAAGAATTATTTCTTCATATTAACGTTAATCCATACACATAAAGATAAGAAAGATTATCATTGTAAATATCTACATTACATCGTTATTAAACTAATCAATACCTGTAATAAATATTTATATGAAGATAAGAAGTTTTATTATAGTAAAATTTTACTTCCTGTTTATGAATGAACAGGATGTCAAGTAGTATTTAATTTTTAATAATATACTCTATATATTCAAAGTATTGTTTAAATTTTGTAGAAAAAAATTTTTTTTTATGAATTTCTCGTTCAATCTATCTTCGTTTTTTTTTCCTAATGAGATATTTTCAACTATATATATATTAGAAAAACAAGTCTAATGGATCATTGCTAAACATTAATCTTAATTATATTCATGCCTTCAAAACAAATGAATTTGACATTTATAAAGTAAGAGCTAATGCAAAATAAGTTTCCTCGTTTAAGAAAGAAAACAATGTTCTAAATGAGTATTTAAACGATATTTTTGTCAATATAGAATAATTATTCTAAACAACAACAAAGCAAAACCGGATATATTTGCAATTAAATTGTTATTTAATAAGTAATCATTTCAATTGAGTTAAATATCAGTGACCTTACTTTTTAATTCAGTAACATCTGTTTTAGAGTAACATAATGTATATTCTTTCCTACATCAGAAGCTATTCGAGAGAACGACATCATTTTTTATATTGTTGAGCCAAAATGCCAACATACCTCATTTATATATCTTTCATCGCTTTGCTTAAGGTCGTTATAGTATTTCCAAGCGTTATTCTTACATCGACAATTATTCTCTCAGAAAATATATTTATAGAGCCATATGTTTTGCGCCTTCTCCAAACATGAAAAAAAACGAGAGAGACTGCAAGTAAAATATTAATTATTTTTCTTTAGTATTGATACTTCAGAAAGAAATATAAAAAATCTTTACATATATATATATTAATATATTGATAGGATCGATTTTTTTTGTGTATTTGCAGACAATTTAAATTAAACTTATAAATAACTATTGAGAAAAGAAAAAAACTGCTCTACATCATTAAAAGAAAAGTACCTCTTTTTTTAGTGGTTTATTTTTATATAGATTTTATGACGTTTTTTTTCTCTCATCAATAAGGAAACAGCTGAAGTTGTCGAAGTGAACAACTCTTATTCTCGGACAAAATGTATCGCTTTGTAAAAAGGAAGTGCACTCCGATCTTTCGTTAATATTATATTGTATCGATAACCATAATATTTTGTATTATTTAGAAGAAAAATATCATATATATCGTATTCTGTTTATAAATATATATCTGTATAGATTATTATTAAAATAAGATTTATGATAATAAAACTTTTATTCTTAGTTAGAATTACATATTATTATTTTTTCTACATAGATCTGTCGGACTAAAAACAAAAGACAGACAGAGAGAGAGAGAAAGAATGATAAAGACATAAAGAAGTAAGATTTAGTTCTTGAATGAGCGTGCCTTTTTGATCGGAAGGAAACGCAAAAGAAACCGAGAAGAATAAGCATTAGAAAGCATTTTCTTAAAAAGATCAGAATAAGAAACAATCATCAAGCAACATCAACATTCTTCCGTTTCATCGAAGTTAGTTAGTCCGATCAGATATCGACGACGGAGTTCCTATGAACATTTCTAACAAAATGCATAGTGTAGAGTTCGTTGAAGATTAACACATTTTCTCTTTCTTTTTCTTGCATATATCTATCTGTTATATGTCAATCAATTTTGTTTCGTTACTATGCTATTATTATGCACTAGTAGATATCTCTTATTTATAGTTTTTCTTACTAGCGAAGCGAAGAGAGAAAAAAATGATGATGACGATAATGATGATGATGATGATGATGATGGTGACTTTTTCTTTTTCTTTACCAGATTTTACCAATGCTTTTTCTTTCTTATGTTCCAATTTGAGTATACTTTATATTTTCTTAGTCGTTTGCTTTTTTCTCACTTGCTTTCTTGCGTCTTTCAGAGACAAAAGATGAGCAAGCAAGATGTTACCCGCCATCGCTATCAATACAACAGCGAACAGAATTGATAGACACTCAACGACATGCACCCGCACACGCATATTGAAGATTTTTAACTATTAATATCAAAGAGAGGAACATCTCTTAAGTTGTATTTTTTTTGGATCGGGTATGGTTGTGTGAAAAAAAAATTAAATGAATAAACAAATATAATAAAAAAGAAGAAAAAGAAGAAGAAGACGAAGACGAAGAAGAAGCAGAGAAAAAGACGAAAGATAATATAGCTATTATTATTATTATAACGGGTAAGTTGCTTTACGACACGCTTGTATTAGCTATTTGCTACACTGATTAATAACTATAGAAGAAACATTTGTCTGTCAGTCAACAAAAGCATCTGTGTCATCCGACTGTCATTACTGATGTCGAACAAGAATAGACAATGACAAAAAAAAAGAAATAAATGAAATAACAAGAGACATAAAATAAAGAATATATATATATTATATATATATATAATATAATATATATATGTAGACATATGTTATGAGTTGCCCGTCAATTTTTAATCGAAAGAAGATGAGATAGATACATAGTAAGACAGGTGACCCAATATAATATATATATAAGGAAAACTGAAGAACAAAATAATGATTAACTACATAGTGCGAGTAAATGTAATCATGTGTCGTTCTTCTTATCACATACCCGCGACACATTTAAAACCGAGTGAGTGCCCTAGAGAAAATGACAGAAACAGTCAGTGTAAAAGGCGACACGCATATTAACGAAGAAGCATCGTTATTATATGCACCCTATCTATCCTCGTTGACATGCATTGTCGCCTGCTCTGTTTGCTTTAGGACTAATCAGAGTAATCGAGCGCAATACAACTAACGTAACATCTACCATAAATTTCAAGTAACTACAATAATTCTAATAAGATTACTAGTAATAAAACAAATCATTCGTTATTGTTTATTTTTCTATTAGAACAAGCTACATTGAACTCGTAACAATTTGTTTATACGTAGTATATACAACATGTATGTATTTATATAAAGTGATAGCATTGATAGTGTCAAAAAGCAACTTAATTTTATCGTTTCTTTGTCATATGATCTGATATCTATTGGGATAATGTTATTTACGCCTACAATACCTATTCCTTCACAAACAATATCATCTACTGAAAAGGATGATACGTCATTGTCGCCATTATCAACATCAGAAGCACATTCTACATCCAATACAACATGTAATGAGAGTCGACCTCGTGCTGTCTCTACGTCATATAATGCTACACTTATTACCAATGGGCCACAAAGTAGTCGTTTCCTTTCGGCTAGTCAACAATCTCGTTTTTCTCAAATGCCCGATCAAGATTGGTTTTATTCTCCTCCAGCATCTTCATCTTCTCGTCCATCGGTTCAACATTTAGCACCAACACCAACGCCAACAAAATTATCACATACAAAAACAAGTGTTGGTCGACGTGTTTCTTGTCCGGTACCACGTAATACACCTAAGAAAGAAGGCCGTTTTCGTCTTCCAAGTATTATAGCATCATCAATTCGTGATGCACTAATGACAAATACACATTCAACAAATCCAAATCCAAATGATATACCACAGATTCCTAAAACATTATCATTAGGCAGTGCTCGATTAAGTACTGTTTTTTTACCTGTAGCAAATCCAGTTGCAGCAGCTGCTCTTGTCGAAGATGATGAAGGAACAAGTGATGAACAAGCAACAAAATCTATTTCACCTTCTCTAGATTCACCTAAAAGTCATGCACGTTTTCCTCGTACACCTACTGAATGTTCTGCAAGTATTGCTCCATCTCATACTCATCATCATCCTAGTAAAGCAATTTTAAATGTTGGTGGTGTTAGACATGAAGGTAATATTTAGAAGAAAATATATATTTAAAAATAACATTGATATTTTTTTTCCAGTATTATGGCGTACACTGGCTCGACTACCAAGTACTCGTCTTGGTCGTTTAGCACGATTACGTAAATCAACAGGACCATCAACACGTCCTATGCCGCATGATGAACTAATACGTTTATGTGATGATTATGATTTATCGAGTGGAGAATTCTTTTTTGATCGTCATCCACGTTCATTTACATCCGTCATTAATTTCTATCGTACAGGAAAACTTCATTTAGTCGATGATATATGTGTTATATCATTTCATGATGATCTGGTTTATTGGGGTATTGATGA
>CAJNOI010000038.1:560980-651811 GCA_905250115.1 Adineta steineri
TGAAAAGGAAATGATAAAAACATAGATAGTAAATAAAACTGACAAAAGCAATTAATCATATAAAGAATTTTAACAACTATATATATAAAGCATAAAAAATTACCTAAAATAATATTAAAAAAAAGATTTCTTTTTATACAAATCTATAATAATTTGTTTATCTTACGATATCGATATGAACGTTGAAATTTTTCTAATAAACGATTGACAGGTTTACCACGATAAACAATATTTTTCAATGAATTATATTGAAGAGCTACATGAAGTTGTAATGCTACTTGATTAATAGTTATATTCGAATCTTTTCTCATATTTTGAATAATCGATCGAAGATCAAAGCCGATATGTCGACCGACATTTCGCCTATAAATATTTTATCATAACTTTTTTTTTTTTCAAAGGAATTTATTTACCAAAACATATGAGGTATGTAGAATAAACCTGCCATTACAAGTAACATATATGGAACATATTGATAGTAAGCAATACGAAATTCATTATTTTCTGCACGTTGTGGAATTCTTTGTTGTTCAGCTGCAAGATAATATGTACCTTTAAGCCAACAGATACTATTCGTATAACCTATTTGAGCTCCAGAGAAATGTGCTGGAGTCCAACATGAAATTGGTTCCCTGTAAAAAAAAACAAAGATATGTATATTATTTAATCTGATAGTATTATTTTCTTTTTTGTCTACCCGATAAATTGTTTCGTACTAACAAATGCTGAAAATATAACAAGAAGAATAACAGTGAAACGATGATTAAGTCTATCAATAAGATCATCATCAGTTTTATGTAATTGACCAACTTGTTCAAGAGCGTCTTTAAGTAACGATGCCATGATTATTGTAACAAATGCAATTTTTTTACACTCAAACACTTGTCCAGCATGATAATGATATATAATGAGAGAGAAAAAAACGAGACCAAGGTTAATACGTGACTATATTATTAATGTGTAAGAATGTTTATATTGAAAATAGAAAAATGTGTTAAATTTGTTAGTTTTGATTTCTTTGCTTTTATTTAGTTATATATATGTAGTACAATTGAATTCATAGCATGTTAAAATAAGAATAAATAATATATATATGTATTTATATTATTGATCCTATTCTCAAGTGTATAAGATAGCTTTTTTTTCTCGATGCATGCATGACATGAATGTTTCTTTCTGATTAAAACTATTAATGAATCTTTCTAAATGATACATTAGTTGTGATAAGCAAAAAACTTTTATTTATTATATAATAGAAACAATTGATTCACTTTTTCGAAAATTTATACCTTTTAAATAATATAATTAATATAGCATAAAAAAATTTTTTTTTCTTTGTTACTTATTATAAATTATTCTAATTTCAAGAAAAATAATTCATTTATCTAGGATGATTACTCGGAAATACTTTTTGCATTATGCTTTATAGATTGAGGCTAAAAGGGGCATCAAATTATTTCATAGCACGATGTCAACTCAAATTTCTTATTTAATAATTCAAATAACTACTTCTATAAGAACAAAAAAGAAAAAGAAAGAAAGAAGAATTAAGTAACCATAAAAATAAATATTTTATACACATCTTATTCTTTTCAAAGATTTATTTCAACAAAATTCCCATGATGCACATCTAGATGTGATCGGTTGCAATACTATTATCCAGATCTCGATACTATCGTTCTTTATTTTTGTGAATGCAGACAAGACATAGATATTTGTTGACATCGATGATAAAATGACAAGCTTTTTCTTCTTCCTCTCTCTCTCTTCCTACATCACTACTTGAACATGAAAAGATTGAACTAAATAAAGACTTTTATGATGATAGAATAATTCATCTTAATCAAGACACAAGAAGAAAAAAAATGAAGTGGAAAAAAGAGAACGAAGCTAGTTCATTTAATTGTTCTCTTGTGAATAGATGTATGAAAACTTCGATTTGAATATATGTCTCATTGAGTGAATGTATGTTAGAGAAGAAAAGGAAAAAAAACGAGAAATAGACATACATCAGTAAAATCTCTAGAGTACTTTGAAAATAGATAGGAGAGAGAAGAATGTGTCGTGAATAATTGAGCGTGCAACTATATAACGAGAAGTATACGTAGACAGTTGGTTACTTAACATGGCACATTATCACAAACGACCATATCCCAGGTAAATTTTTCTTTATATACTAATACAAAGTATTTAAACATGAACTTTTAGTTCGGAAAAAAAAGCTAAAATCTAATAATAGATGTCAAATTATTTTATTCAAATAATGTCTATTCTATTGAGCAATTGTATAAAATAAATTATGTTTTCGATTTTTCTTTATATAAATGTCATTATGACAAAATTCAATTAATATGTCTTTCTTGATTTATGACAATTAGATTATTGATTAAGTTAAATTCTTATTATTCTACAGAAATATAAATCCTCACCGCAAGTTAAATTAAAAAAAAACAATAGTTTAAATTATAATCAATAGATATATGCAAGCTTTGCTTTTCTTTTGTATATCTTTATTGAAAGTAAAAACAATTTATATATTTTGAGTATTAAAGATCTAAATATTCCGAATAACTGAAATAAAATTCTTGCATGTTATCTTATCATAGATCATATGAAAGTAGTCAATATAAATTATTCCAGGTTCCTCTTTACCTTATTAAATTTTGATGAATACAACACGACATAATTCACACGATATATATTGTTAATAATTAAAAAAATTTCGTCACAATAAACTTTGATTTCTAATTTAGGTTTGATATTTACTCAATACTTCGTTATTATAGTGGTTTTGGTCGATATGATGATGATTTTATTGATCGTTTATCACGTTATTATTCTGTACTTATCTTTTCAATATTTGTTCTTATTGTTTCATCAGTTCAATTTGTTGGTAAACCAATATCATGTTTTACTCCAGCATCATTTACAAATGCTCATGTAACTTATGCGGATTTTGTTTGTTGGATATCTGATACTTATTTTGTTTCAATTGATTCAGAAATTCCTGATTTAGATGAATCAGAAATACGACAAAGTTCCTATACAATACGTTTTTATCAATATGTACCATTTATATTAATGTTACAAACATTTGGATTTTTTCTACCAGGATTCTGTTGGAGAAGTGGTTCATCACGTTTTGGTTTACCATTACAAAAACATTTAGATCAACTTAATATTAGTCATCGATCTTTATCTGAACCACCAATATATCGTCGACAATTAATACGAAATGTTGCTATTCGTCTTGATCAACATTTTCGTATACAACCAAAAGGAAAATTAGCTAAATTAACAATATTCTATTTATTTACGAAATTTATGTATTTAATAAATATTCTTATTCAATTAATAAGTTTACATTATTTAATGAATTTTAATTTTAATATTAATGATATACTTGACCGTTTTCTTATTTATAGTAATACAGTACGTCATGCATCATTACAATTTCCAACCAATGTTTTATGTGATTTTATTGTTCGTTTTCTTGGAAAAAATAAACATCGACATACAGTTCAATGTGTTTTACCAATAAATATATTTAATGAAAAAATTTTTATTTTTTCTTATTTATGGTTAATTATCTTATTTATATGTACAATATATAATTTATTTATACAATGGATTTTATTTTTTTCAATTGATCGAAATATAGTTGATACACGTCGTCGTGTTGTACGTCGTACAGTATCAAAATTTTCATTAGAACAAAATCAAGAAATTGAAACCATAAATACACATGATTATCAACCAATAACAAAAAATTTTAGTCAACGTTATTTACAGTATGATGGAATTGTTGTTATGCGTTTAATAAATATGAATACGGATCTAATTACAATGAATGATTTAATGGATGATTTATGGGACTTATATCAAGTTAATCCACTGTAAATGAAATATGAAGTTTGACACAAAAATAAATAAAGAAGTTCTTTTGTTACTACTAGGTTTTTCATGAATATTTTCAAGGATAAAGTAGTTGTGTGATGAAGAATAACGCATAATAACTATATATAAATGAATTAATCGACTTAAATTAGTTTTTTTTGTCATGAATGAATATTAATAAGATTTTCATTTTCTTTTTTGACACTTTTTTTGCTCTTACAATTTTCATTGTATCTTTTTTTCTAATAAATAAATATTTATTTGCACATTATCTAAGGGACTCAGTCAATATTTTCTCTATGGAAACTAATGAAAGTACCTTATTCAAGATATAAACATTAAAATTTATAAACTGACGATTTAATCAAATAAAAATTTAAAATCAAATTTATTCGGTTTAAGTCTTTGGATTGATTTCAGTATACTGTCAGGTATTTGTAAAAGACGCGAAGATCCACGAAAACGGATACCACTACAAAATAGAGCTCTGTGTGCTGATACTACGAAGATCCACGAAGAGCCATATCTTCTGCTGGTTAGATAAAGCTACTCGAGTTGTATACACCCTAAATATTCCAGCTTTCTATGTGCTAGCTGAAAGAAAATAGTAAGGACGACACTTTCTCTATTATGAAGGCTTAACCATTTTAGTGTAACTTCTCGTAACTGAGAAGGTGCGATCCTTGCTATTTTATTTCAGCAAACACATAGAAAGCTGAAATTTTCAGGGTGTATGCAAGTCGAGTGGCTCTACCTAGCCAGCAGAAAGTATACCTCTTCGTGGGTCTTCGGAAGTTGAAAAAATCAATGTGTATTGCGAAATTATTTTTATTTTCAACCATTTTGGGTCTTCGTGAATCTTCGTAGAGTCAGCCCACACAGCTCTATTTAGTATTGGTATCCGTTTACAATTCGGAGACATTCGCATCTTTTACAAATATTCCATGCTGTCCGGTATAGTTTTTGACCGAAGAAAAATACTTCATTGTATGATTTAGTACATAAGAATATCTATTTCTATTCAGAGACCAACAATCCAAAGCATAGCTCTATGAAATTCGTTCTTTTAGTTATATCGGAAAAAAGTCAATGTATTATCATAACATTAGTATAGATATATTTCGTAAATTATTCAATTTGATCATCATAAATTTTCATTATTGAAAAGATTGGTTATATAGAAATCATTTGTTTTTTCTTTTATATTTAAAATTTGAATTTTTTGCAAAATCTAGTATTGCTTAGTCTATTCTTTGTCAACACAACATAGTACATATCATATAAATCTTCCTTAATTTTCTTTGAAAGACAACAAACCATGCATTATTTTCTTCATATCGGTTTCAAGCAGCTACAAAAATTGCATCATCAACAATGTTCCGACTACGCGTAAATCAAAAAATGTGTGACAAAAAGAAAAAGAACGAAGATAATTTGTAAGAAACGAATAAAGACGAGAAGAGTAGAGAGCGAAGAAGAAGAAGAAAAAAGAGAAAACATGACAAACTGCAGTTCTATTTGTACAAAGGCACACACACATACACATTTCTCTATTCGTGGTTTTTTGTGTTTGTTTAGCACAGGAAAAGAAAAGACAAAGAAAAGTAAATTTAGTTTTCGCAAGAAAAAACATCTCACCATGATAAAAGACAAAAGAAAAGAAAAAAAATGAGCAAATAACAACAAAGAAAAAAACAGAGATAAATACTCAGTAATTGATCATGTTCACTCTGTTTTGATACAATAGATTTTGATAATTGTTCGAGTTGAATTTGTTGTTGTTCAATTAATTCTTTATTATCATTCGTTTCTATTGTTGAACGTTGTTTTAATTGTGTAAGTTCATCACGTATTGAATTATATTCACTTGTTAAAGAACGATAACGTTCTTTTTCATCTTGATGTGCATCTTCCATAGAAGTAAATCGTTCTAAAAATAATTATATTAATATAAATGTCGATTTTTAAAAACAATTTACCTTTGGTTTCATCTAAATGTTCACGAAGTAGTTCAATTTGTTTTTGTGCTTCAATTAATTCTAAATTATCTAAAAATTTGTATTTAAATTGATTATATATATGAAAATAGATAATCTTACGTTCATTATTTGTATGTTTTATTGGAGGGAGGTCATTTGTGGGAGAAAATGGTGTTGTTAATGATTGTTCAGTTATATTCTCATGGTTTTTCACATTTGATTGATCTAATATAGAGATAGAAAGAAAATAAAAACTAAGTTTTTTTGTCTAATGTTAATATTAACCTTCATCATCATCTTCTTCTTCTTCTGTATGATTATGATTTATTGTTGAATCCATATGAACAGTTGGAATGATTGTTTGACGTTGATAATCATTTTCTTCTTGTTCAGGTGAATTCGAAGATCGATCGGTTTCTTCATTATCTCTTTCTTCTGGAATATCATCAATATTATTTATATTTTCATTGTTTGTAATTGATTCTACGAATAAATAATAATCGTTTATGTATGTAGAATTATATTCAATCGAAATTAATGAAGTAAAAGTTATTTTACGAGTCTAATTCTCAGTGCTATTGCGAACATTTTAGAAATGGGAATCAAATTTTAGTAAAGAGGATCCTCTCCTCCAATTCGTGACAGCCCTGGCAAATTCTATATACCTTTTGATGTTGATTGTACATGAAATCGGCCGTGTGTTTCGATATTATTTATGCCATTCTAAAAATTTCCAATATAAACCCATTGAAATGTTTAAGAAGATGATAATACCTGATTAATCTCTTCGGAATTATTACTAATTAGAGATTTCTGTTGTTGTAGCTCTTCTAGATGCTGTGTTCGTTGATAATAATTTTCAATCTCAGTTTGTATTCGTTGTCGTTCATTTTCCAGTTCGGTACATCGATTTTGAGACTCCTAAAAACATTTTCCATAAAAAATTAGAAGAAAATATTTTTTTGAATATTTTACTCTAAATTTAAGCTCAAATTCAGCAAGTAAAGAACGTTGTTCATCAAGAGATTGTACAAGTTGATGTATTTCTTGTTTATGTTGTTCATTTTGTTCTTCAAATCGTTTAAGTTCATCTTGTGCCATTTGCAATGAACATTCTAAAGATTTACTACGACTCGTAGCATCTGCTCGTTCCAGTATAGCTTTTTCTAATTTCTCCTAAACAAAAAAACGCAATAGAAAATTTTAAAATAATAAAATTCTTTTTCCTTACTTTTGATTCGTTTTCAAATCTATTATGTGATTGTTTTAATTGAACTATTTCTTGTGTGGTTGCATCTTCATTTGGATGCTTAAAATAATAAATTTATTAGAATTTTTCGAAAAAAATTATTTTTTCGTACTTTTGTATGATAAATACGAATTTGATCTTCGAGTGCATTAATACGTGCTAGAAGACGATCTTCATCAATAATTGCTTGCCAACCTTCATTCGATGCTTGTTGAGTATCACGTATCACACCTTGAAGAAATTCTAATTTTTGTTCAAGCATTTGTTCACGATGCATAGCTTCCTAGAGACAAAAAATTCAATATTTTGAAAAACAAACAAAACTATAATTAATATTTTACTTGTAGATATTGAGCTAATTGATATAAAGTTTGAGTATTGATATCAAGCTCTTTTATTTGACTTAAAGATCGATCAATAGGACTAAAAAAAAATAAATATTTACTTTTGTTTTTCTATTGAATAAAATCATTAATTACCTTCGAGATAGAGCTTCATTACCATCGCTATGATAGAGTTTAACTTCAATGATAATACAATTATGAGTAGCTAAATATTTATATTATTAAAATTCTATTAAATTAATAAATAAACAAATTTTTTACTTTTACGATTATTCTCAGTAACATCGACACCAAATTGAATGACATCACCAGAAAAAATTTCAAATGGTAAACTTTCTTCATTACATTTACCCAATCTTTGATTATTAACAAATGTACCATTAGAACTTTTTGTATCTTGTAATAAGAACTAAACACAAATAATATTTTATTAAAAATTGATTATTTGTTTTACTCATATACCTTTCCATTCTCATGCCAAAGTTTAGCATGTTGACGTGAGAGAACTTTACAATCAAAAATGGCATTATTTGGAAGAGCTTTAAGACGAGCAACAGCTCGGCCAACTTTAACATGTTCATTTAATGGAATGCAACGTTCTTGGAACGGGTGTGAATTAGGTCTACAACGGAATACACAACAAGGGAAGGACATCTGAGTTGTTGATGGTAGACCAAATGATTGATGGGATGATGAAGGGGATAAACTTCCATTTGTATTCGTTAATGAATTTAAGGATGATGGAGACGAAGGATCTTCAATCATAGTTAAAACTAAATCACTCGGATAAATCGAACCATTTGTATTTTCAAAAAGAAAACACGATGTTGGTGATGATGAAGATGTATGATTGTCCATCATCTAATAATAATAATGTTTCTATATTTAGTTAAGATGAAAAAAAACAAATAAGATAATAATAATATTATTTACATTATCTGATTAATGACCATTTGACAGAAGTAATAATAAATAGAAGACGATGACGAGTATAAAAGAATAGTAAAGATGTCATTGAAAAATTTCTTTTTTATACATTCGAAAAAAAAAATATCATCTAAAAAATCAAATGATTTGTTTCAATACATAATAATAATAATATAAATATATTCGTAAAAAACACGAAAGTAAACAATCAATTGTAAGCAAACATGTACAAGTAAAAGACTATTTTCAGGATGATAGCGATGAGACAGTTGTTGGTTGAGCAGATTTAATAAAGTTTTGAGGAAATCGAAGTTGAACTGTTGGAGAATATCGAGCACGTTCATAGACAACAGGAGCTTTTATCCATTGTTGTGTATCCAAATCAAAAAAATATCCTTCTTGCATAACCATAAAAGAATTTGATGTATGAAAAACTGAGATATAAATTCGTCGACTAACAGTACCAAGTGATTGTGGCCATGTTTTTGATATAGCACCAGGTATTAAGGTTAATATTGTCCATTGATCACAATGAATATCATATGTTTCAATTGATAACATTCCATTTCCATCATCATCAAAACCGCCAATAGCTGTAAGAAAAAATATTATTATTCAAAAAATTTAATAAAAAATTTCATTTACCAAGAATTTTATCATCAAATAAATGAAAAGCATGAGTTGTACGAGCATTTAACATTGATGCACGTCGTTCTAATTGACGTTTATCAATTGAAAAACAATAAAAATCAGCAATTTTCGACCTAAAAGCATGAAGAATTGATATAGATCGTTAGTGATTAAATAGAAAAGCATTAACAAAGAAGATTTCAAAATAATGAGCGTTAGATTGTATTGAAACCTTGACAATCTTATAGATTCTCTTCGAATAATAAGTGATTCTTTTATTATCATAGAAAATGAATAGTATTGTGATTTTTCTATTATTATATAGATTTATTCAAATCAACATACCATTGTCCGTTTTTCCCACCACCCAAATAAATTGAATTTTCATATGCACATGCAGCAAGTGATGAAAGTTGTGGACCATCTACTGAAAATGATTCCCATTGATCATTTTCAATAGAATATCGTTCAATTGTATTTAAATAAATACGTGTTGTTCGTTTAAATCCTTCGAATCCACCCATACTAAAAAAAATAATTTTTCACTATAAGAAAATTAATTTTTTTTTACATACATATAAATATATTTATCTATATGAACAGCAGCAAAACGTGATCGATCACGTAATAGATTCTGTAATTTAGTCCATTCACATTTACGTGGTGAGAAACGATAACATGATTTATATTCCTCGGATGATGATCGACGTGTTCCAAGTACATACAAATAATTATTTACAGTTATTGCACTAAATGGATACTAGAAAGAAAGAAAAAAAATGGATCTCTTATATAAATACGTGATTTTTATTCATAACTATGATTGAGAAAAAAAGAATATATCTGTTAATTAATAAAAATTATAATATTTCTCGAGATTCTATATTGTAATATTACAATGTTATTACTATTCCGATTATAATTACAGATGCATGGAATAAAATTGTTTAGAGAATTCTATATAATACTTATCATAGAATCTAAATAGTTGCACACTGAATAAATTTTCTAATAATCATCAAAGGTTCATAAATAATCAATGAGCATTTGATGTATATGGATTCTTTTCTATTGCCTTTCACAAGTTGTATGTTAGTAGATGTTCGTTCCTATAATATATTATTTATGATATCTTTGATTAATATTATAACAGATGAAGGTCATTATAGATGCCAGTATTTCAATAGAATTATTAGTATTACGTTTACGAAAATATTCAAATCTAATTTTTAACTTAATACTCAATCGTATATTTAAAAAAAACGAAGTCTTATTATTCACTGATAAAATAACAATCGCAAGGCCCAATAAGATAAGTAATAGAGTATTCTTACCGGATAATTTTCTTCTAATGGTGCTTGACAAATTGTATCCCATCCATCTAATGTTGAATTCATTGTATATAATTCAACTTCTCCAACAGCAACTAATACTGGTTCACTTCTTATTCGACATTGTATATTATTTAATAAAGGTTGTCGATTAGGTAAAGCATAATAACATAATGCATCTTCAACTAATTTTCTTGTTTGTTCATTTAAATTAATTAATTCATTTTTTCGTACACAATCGCATAATTCTTCAGGTGTCATTAACATAAAACGAATAAGTTGAAATAATTCAATAGCATACTTTTCTCTTTCATTACGATTGACTTCAATCCATGTACATGTCATAGTAAATAAATCATATTCACTATAATTATTCATTTCTAATGTATCATTGGATAATTCTTGACATATTTGTTCAAATGTTAATTGTTCGAATTGTTCACGTGCTTGAAACATTAATGAAAGAAAATTTTTTGATATAAATAAACGTATTATATCTAAGACATTTGATAATGAATATAGATCAGCTATTTTATATATATCAATACAATTATTTATTGTACAAGATTCAATAAGAAATTTTGAACATAAATCAATAGCATGATTAATTTGTAAATGTGTTGCTGCATGTAATAATTCATCGATATTATTAAATGTGATATCAAGTAAACCTGAGTAACAAAAATCAATCATTGATTCAACACCAATTGATGATTTATCAAAACCTTTTAATTCAACATGATCTGATTGACTTTCACTCATATCACCTTTGAAATAAATTGCAAAAGAATAAATTGAAATTCAATAGAATCTAAACAAACCATTAAACATTGCTTTAAAATAATCTGATGTTGCAATTAATAAAAATTTATGACATAAAAAGGATTTATTATTAATATCAATACGAAAATCACATAATTCAACATTACGACGCATTAAAGAGAGTTTAGCAAGTAAATTTTTTGCATAATTTGATGTTCTAGTTGGACTTGTTCTTGTTAAAGTATTATTTTCAAATGAAAGTGAATCATTGTCAAAATTCTATAATAAATATTTCGAATAAAAAAAATCGAATAAATAATCTCTTACATGATACTGTTCACAATCCTTATTGTTCATTGATATTCTGAAATAATACAGAAAAATTTATTATTTGACAGCAGTTTATTTTTAAAAATTCGAATACGACTCATTCTTATGAGAACTACACACTATATTTTTTCTTCATAGAAACTAATTGAAACGGCAATAGTATTTTTGTCAATTCCCTATTGAATATTTCTTTATATACTATCATTTTCGTCTATCACTTACTTAAATTAATTAATCGAACATATTTTCGATCAATCTAAATGTCAAATATTCTATCTGAAATGAACAATGATAGAAAAAAGTTTTTTTTTTATTTCATAACAAGAATACATAATACACAATACAGAATTATTCAGCACTTTGTCTATTCGTAATAGCTGATCTAACTCTATCTTCTAGAATATTTATTTCAAAAATTAAATCTTTTATCGCATTTTCCATCGCATTTATTGGAGAATATTCATGACCAGATGTTTGTACACGTAGAATAACTTTATTTTCAAGTGGATGTGGAATTTTATAACCAGCAAATATAACTTGTGGATCTTTTAATAATTGTGCTCGAAGCATATTTGCTAATGTATGATCTTCTTTCGCAATAGTAAACACAACTGCATTTGGTACTTTTGTATCTTTTTCAACAATAATTTTCTTTTCTCCATCTAATAATAAAAATGATTCAAATGTTGCTGGTGCATTCATCTACAAATGAAAGTAAAATCAAACTAACTCTCAAGAAATAAAATCTCATCGCTATATGTTCTCTGTTTTTCTTTTTAACACCAGGATTTAAATAGGAGGGATATAATGAATATACAAGAGAAGGAGAGAAAAAAAAATTAATAAGCAAGAATAATATATATGAAATACAAAAAAATTTACAAAACGTCTTTCACTGTTCCATTCATTGTTTTAACATATTCCGAAAGTAACATTATGGGCGGAATAAATTCCATACGACGATTTTCAACTTGAGTATATCTTTCGCCATCTCGAGTAAAACCTTTTATATGACAAAGAAAAAAAAAGAAGGAGCAATAAATTAAAATGATGATTTATATAAATATTGATTTATACTTTTTGAAATCAAATTCAAATATTGACAAACCGCATGAAGTAACATACGATCGAAACCATTAGTTAAATCTCGTAAATAAACTGAATCAGGATTTTCCTTAAAAAATGGTATGACATCATCTTCAAACCAATTTATACGTTCCTAAAGATATTTTTATACATATAGGGACAAAACAAAATTTAATTTTGAATATTTACGAAAGGTAAATGATGTCGTTTAATCATACTCTTTAATGTATAACGAATATTTGGATCAATACGACGAAAACATGTATCAGCTTCTTCTAAAATCAAATATTCATAAACAGATTTTTGGAAAATATGAATACTACCTTGTCGATGTAAGATATTCATCGAATCATGATCATTAGTAGTTGTACGATTTTCAATCAGAACGAATGTTTCAAGATTTTCATCGCTACTGCAACTTGTTGATGTTATATTAAGATTATTATTTAATCTTTCTTTTTTCTTCTTATTTTGCTTTTTATCAGTTGCAACCTTAACAATACGTTCTTGTTGACGTTCAGGTAATTCAACAAATTCTTGCCAAATCTAATTATAATAATAGAAAAAAAACATCCGATTTCAATAAATTAGGTCAGTATGTGTTATGTTCTAATTGTAAATTATGTGAATTTTCTAATTTGATCAACCAAAACATAGATTATTCTACTTACACGAACTGGAAAATTCAAAAAACGTTTTTTCTTTCTCATAGAAAACAAATTAACAGCATAATTCTTTCGAAATTTTCATTTCAAAAGAATTAATTCGCATGGTCATTATATTTATTTATTTTCGTTTTATCCCAGAGGCGAATGCTCACTAAAATGAGCTACTGTGTTTCCTTATCAAAATTTTTCAATCAAATAAAACCCTTGATTAGAGAGAACCTCTAGGTAAGGGAAAGATAAACTATAAATTGTAGAAAAATTAATAATAATATATATATAAATATTCAAGAAAAAGATATCATACTTTCATTTTATTTTTACTTAATAAAAGTTGTGCAAATGCTGAGATGGTTGTATCAACAAGATCATTGATATTGACTTCAGCAAAATCTTCATCCAAATCAGTTGCAAGATTAAGTAAAAAACACACTGAAATTAAATATTAAATAAAGTTTGGAAGTATGATAGAAACAAACTATTTTCATGACGTCGGGCTTGTCGATGTCCTTGGCTTTGTTTACCACCAATATTTTTTACATGTAATATTGGTTTTGGAATTTTTGAAACAGTTTTTTTAACCTTAGGTGTTCGTGTAGATGTAAGTGGAACAGGTGTAATAGTTGGTAGAGCTGATATAACCACATTTTCTTGTATATCTTCATCTTCACTTGATGATGATGTTGTATCGCTATAGAATTGTTTTGAAAAAAAAATTGATTAACAAATATCATCAATAGATAAAAATCATTTACTCGACATGTATCAATGGATCAATAAGTGTTATAGAATTGACATTTTCAATGTCATGTCCATCACCTTCGATATTTTTTAAAATTCCCATTGTCTAACAAAAAACTCGTTTTCTTTTGTCTAGAATAAATAAATGATGTAAAGAAAAAAGAACGTGGATTATTTATTTGAAAAATAAAGAAAAAAAAATTACGCAAGATAAATATATATTACATTATTGATTCGTATTTATCAGTTAAAGGAGGCTAAAGAGAAAGTGATGTATTTGATTTGTTCGTTCAGAACTCTAATTTAATCAGTAACTAATTTATGACAAGAAACAGAAGCAGATAAACAAATACAAACAAACAAGTGACGACAAGATTTGTATGTTAAATATGGAATCATTAATACAACGTCATCTATCCTTAACTAAACTATATTGTCGCCGGTTGACGGTCGACATTGATGATTTATAGGAAAAAAAAGAATATATAACCATCCTCATTTAATTTGACTCCTTTAAAAATAATTATCGGAAAATGTTGAATATTTTGTTACTATATATACAATAGACTAGCAATCGATTTAGAAGAATATTACTTTATTTGAAGTAACTTATCTTGAATTATATATTATTTAGAAAAAAAAAATTATGTTTGTTTTTATTTAACGAGTTCTTATCGTCAATAATACCATAAATCTCTTGGAGATCCAGGGCCGAATCTTGAAGGAGTTCGTTGCATGTCTAATAATGCATGTCTAGCAGTTGGACGACGATGAACTGTCGTACCAAAATGACCTCTCAGTGAATTATGATAAGCTTTTTGGTGTGAATGCGGATGGTAAAGAGACAAAGCTTTTTGATGTGAGTGCGGTTGGAAATGAGTCAAAGCTTTTTGTTGTGGGTGTGGATGGTAAAGAGCCAAAGCTCTCTGGTGTGTGGGATATAATGGCTCTAAATACGAATACGAATATATGTATTCCAAATGAGTTTAATGTAACTTACGAGCAAGATGTTTTGCTTGACCGCCATGAGGTGACATCGGTGCATTATGTATATTTTTACCTACAAGACAAATCATTTCATTACAACTACTGTATCGAAAGGGTATTTGTTCATGTGCTGATTCTTTCTGGACGTCTGCAGCAACATGTCTTAGAACAGTTTCAATATCGGTATTTGGTGTTTTGATATAACGAAGTAAATGATATGTATATAAACTATTTCGACCATTTTTTGAATTAGGTGAAGCTGTATCATCTGCTGCACAAGCATATACAACAATAGTTGATGATGGAGCACGCATTGGTGCAAAACCTGGTCTTGTTCCAGCTAAAGCTCGCTTATAGAAACTACTTGCATCGAGTGGTTCTGTTGGTGGATCGGTTCTACAACAATCAAGTATACATATAACAAGTCTCGGATGTCTACTATGCATATCATTAATTAATTTTTGAGCATCAATGGCAGTTGATTTTATATTATCCGCACAAATTCCAGTAGCATTTGCTGGTACTAAATAATTATTACCATCAGATTGAACACCATGACCAGAAAAATAAAATAAAACAACCGCACCGGGTCGAATAGATTTAACAAATCGATGGGTAGCCGATTTCATTGCATTTAAATCAAGATCGGCTCCATATTCACTTTGAAAACCAATTGAACGTAATGAATGATGTAGATCTGTTGCATCGTGAATACAAGGTCGTAAAGCTAAATGACTTGGTGAATACGAATTAATACCAATGGACAAAGCTTGTTTGAGTGGCATAATTATGTTTATTACAAAATTGAAGAGTAAATTTTGTCTAAATAACTAAAAACTAAATAAACAAAATTCTATTGTTTTTTTTATATCGAAATCTTTAAAATAATGCAAATTATATGCCAGTTGCATTATTTATACATGATTTTGATGAAATATTAAATTTAGTTGTAGTTAATATTCTGTCTTTACTCATCCTATGATACATATAATCCTAAGAAAATTTTTATTTGATTGTTTTTCAGCTTTATATATACACAAAAAAATTAATTTTTCATAAAATAGCTTACTAATTTAATATCTAACATGAATGATCAATCGACCGAGAAAACGTGACAAGAATGATTTTTTCTAGAGTGACGCCTTCTCATTACATAGAACGGAAGAGCCGCTATGGTTGAATGGTTTATCATGTCTATCAGTATTGTTTTGAAAACATGATCAAATGCTTACTTAACAAAATTCATTCTCACAGTATAAGTCAGGAACGAAATACACTAAATTTTTCTAATGATGTTGTTCTTTTACTCAAAATAAATGAATAAATAGCGCCTTAGGTAAAGTAACTCCTTAGGAATGTTAATATCAACCAATCAAATAATAAAATGCAAGCGAAATGATCAGTTTATTTTCTTGATGCGCATTTTTGGTAGTAATTTACGAAATATATATACGTATATATATTTTCGAAGAGAAAAAAAAGATCGCTAGATTGATTTCTTTACACATGGTAAAGAGATGACATATTTGCTTTTTCATTTCACGCTGCTGCGTGTCTTCTATATGAAATTAAATGGAAAGAATGACAAGCCTACGTAGAACTACTAGTTTCAGTTATTATATTTTCCTAGGCGTGATGAACTATTAGTTATAGATGCTCAGATGAAAACAAATCCACCTACAAATTTTTCGATATAGTTTAACTCAGTGGTCGATACATATTTTCAATCATAAAAAAAAACAAATATTTATATGGACGATTGACTCATTTTTAGTGATAAAATATTAAAATTTAATATTATAATGTACGAGCACACATATTTGACACTATTGGTATAGTTCATTGTATATTAGTTTGAATACGATAAGTCCTATAAAACAACAAATCTACTAAAAACGTCTGCATTGATTATTTTATCAGTATCTGTGCCTTTTTAATTGGTTATGATGTTTGACATCGTTGAAATAATATAGGAAGTAGTGAATATACTATGTTACCTTGCTCAGGTAATTTGTTTTCGACTCTACTAGTGAATTAGTCATTGATATGATGTATCAATATTTTCTCGTTGTTCTAGTGATAAACACATACTTTATCTTGCTTAGTATTGTTATTGTTATTATTTAACCTAATTTTGATGCATTTTACCTTTCATCGGTATAGAAAATACATTCTTTTGCAATGTTTAATTATTGCGAAGAAAAAAAAGTGACAGAAATCAAACAATTACGTATATGTTTACGTATTTTTTTTTACGCTTTACCTTTATCTGAAAGACCTCTATCATCAACACCTATGACTAATTTAAAAATCATGGTAAACTGCAAAACAACGTTGAATATGACTAGTATCAATTCATTACAAAATATTGATATATGTTTAACAAAAAAGAAAATGTAGAATAAAAAGACGACAATATCATTCGAAATAGTAGTCCTATTATCGAAAGTCCTTCAATCTGCAATCTAATAAAAATTCAAGGTCAATACATATCTACTCTAAGTATTTATCTTCATCTTGTTCACTTATCTTTTTTTCTATAAATAAGCGATTCATTACTGGAAAAATATTGCTCTACCTTCTTCACAAAAACTATTTATTGTTTATTCGGATTGATGTTCTTGTAGTTGAAGAAAAATGGAAAAGTTCATACAGTAATCAAATCAGTATTGAATGTATATTGTTATAAATCTAAGTGCAGACGATGAAAACTATTTTGTTGTTCAATAGTTTAAATTCTTTTTATACGTTTTATAGCCGAAATCATTTTTCATTTAGGAATAAGATAAAATGGTATGATGATAAAGAATAGGCCTTGAGAATTGAACGAAGCGATAGTATTTCATGATTTTGTATAGTATTACGAGTTCCAGTTTCGCAACAATTTAGTTCTGTTTCTGAAAAATGATTCTTCTATTGACAGAAGTAATATGAGTGAGAAGAAAAAAGGCGTATAAATCAAAATCAAATTATGTATTTATTTAAAGATTGATAAATTTTAATTTTATGAGTATGTATTTAGAATTTGAGTGAAATAAAAAAAGAAATTTGATTAAAATTAAAAATTTGACTTATTTCTGATTGGCTCGTTAGTCATCAAATACCTATCATCGATCGATAGATCAAAGTAAAGTAAAAGAAAACAACAAACACGACACACGCCAACACGACTCTTTTTTATATAGGTATTTATATACATATTTCAGGTTTTTAAATTTGTAATCATCATGGTCTTACTCGCTGCATCAATCTGTACTAAAGCAGGCAAACGTAAATATAACTCTTCTTTCTTTTTCTATGTCAAAAACTTATTCTTTACATTGTAAATAGCACTTATTTCTCGACAATTTGTGGAAATGTCTCGATCACGTATTGAAGGTTTACTTGCTTCATTTCCAAAATTAATTGGTGCTGGTAAACAACATACATTTGTTGAAACTGATACTGTTCGTTATGTTTATCAACCATTTGATAAACTTTATATGGTTTTATTAACTACAAAAACTAGCAATATACTTGAAGATCTTGAAACACTAAGACTTTTTTCTCGAGTGGTAAATTATGTCTTATTAAATTAAGAAAAGAAATCTTTATTATTTCGTTTTTTGTTTGTCTAGATTCCAGAATATTGTAAAACAGTTGATGAAAAAGAAATTTTTGAACATGCTTTTGAATTATTAGCTGCATTTGATGAAATTGTTGCATTAGGTTATAAAGAAAATGTTAATTTAGCACAAATTCGTACTTATACTGAAATGGATTCTCATGATGAACGTGTTCATGATGCAATGAGATTGGTTTGTAATTACTGATTACCTTTCGTTAAGAAAATTAAATTTCTTTTATATTTTGTAGTGTCAAGAACGTGAAGCAAAAGATCGAATGAAACAAAGAGCTAAAGAACTTGATTTACAAAAACGTGCTCAACGTGGTGGTCCTGGAGCAAAATCTCATGGTATATCATCAGAAATGTATAGAAGTTCATCAATAGATAATAAACCTGATGTAACACCAACACCAGTCAGTTATTCATCTAATCCTTCATCGTATGTATCATTTATTTAATAGTAAAAAAAAACTAACTGATTTTTATTACAACAGATCAGCTATTCGTCCAAGTACAACAGGCAAAGCAATGAAATTAGGAACAAAAGGAAAAAATGTCGAATCATTTGTTGATCAACTTAAATCGGAAGGTGAAAACGTTGCAAATACTGTTCCAGTATTAACAGGCGCTGGTGGATCAACTAATAAACCTAAAACACAAAGTGTATCGTTACCAGACAATGAAAAAGGAGAGTAAGTTTCAATCGAAAAAAAACGGGACTAAATTCTATAAAACTTCACTCAATTCTTTTTCTTTAGTGTTCATTTAAAACAAGAAGAAAAAATAACTGTATCTTGTACTCGTGATGGTGGCGTAGAAAATTTAGAAGTACATGGTATGATTATGTTACGTGTTAAATCAGAAGAGTATGGACGTATTATTGTGGCTGTTAATAATAAAGAAACTCGAAATATTCAATTACAAGTAAAAGAAAACGAATAATCAGTATTTCATTTGAAATAAAATTGAATTTTTTCTTCTAGACACATCCAAATATTGATAAAAAACTATTTACAAATGAAAATTTAATTGGTTTAAAAAATTCTGATAGACCATTTCCAGCTAATCAAGAAGTTGGTGTACTTAAATGGCGTTATCAATCAACTGATTCAAGAGAAATTCCACTTACAAGTAAAAGAATATATTCATAGTATGAAAATTCTTATTCTATTTTAGTTAATTGTTGGCCAAATGAAACACCAAATGGTGGTTGTGATGTTAATATTGAATATGAATTACAAAATACAAATCTCGTCTTAAAAGATGTTCAAATAAGTGTACCATTACCGTATGAAAATTTCTTTTAGAATAATTTCATTTAAAATTTTGTTTTTGTTTTTGAAGGGGTGGTGGTCAAACACCTGTTATTGGAAAAATCGATGGAGATTATCAATTTGATAGTCGTAAAACAACTTTAATATGGTCTTTAGGTGTTATTGATCAGTCAAATTCTGAAGGTGCATTAGAATTTTCTGTTCGAGGAAAACCTGCTGATTTTTTTCCAATTCAAGTAGATTTTACTGCAGAAACACCTTTTTGTGATATTAAAGTAAAACGAAAAGTTTTTAGAATTATTTATCTATCTAATGAATAATTTTCTATTTAGATTGCTGATGTTAAAACAGTTGATACTCGTAAATCAGCAGCATATTCACATGAAACGAATCTCATTGTCGATAAATATGAATATGTTTAATTTTGAACAAGATAAAAACTTCTTTTTTTTTAATCATATATACTAAGTAACATTAACACAATTTTAACTTATTATTTACTGGTTTATTGTTATTTTAATAAAAGAGAGAACAAACAATCGATGTTATCTTATTGTTGTCATTTAATTTTGTTTTCTTCTTCTTTTTAGTGAATTTAATAATAATAAATATAAGTAAAAATAAATATCTGAATGATTATACTATGACATGTCATGAAAGAAAAAGAACGAGAGAGAAAAAAAGTGAACTGGAGAAGTGGGGCATCGATCCCCATACCTCTCGCATGCTAAGCGAGCGCTCTACCATATGAGCTACATCCCCATATTGATTACATATTCGAAATTGAATGTATATTTTCTTGTGATGCTCCATTAAGATCATCATGATCCATGAGTTCAGTTTCGTCTATATCTCGAATACCTTCATCCTAAAATAAAAAATTTTGTATTGAAATACATAAAATTATTTATAATGATAATATATATATATTTACAGTTATTCGAAAAAATGTTGATAATTCTGGTAAGTGAGGTGATTTTAGAACACGAACTTCTCGTTTATTCATTTTCCATGATAATTGTATTCGTAATTGAGACATATGACCAAATGCATCACCAAGTGCTATTTAAATATTTTAAATTCATTTCATTTTTACCAACTAAACTTACCAGGTGCACAATATGCTTCATTTTTTGGTGATCCAACTTTTGCAATCATATGATTAACAACAACAACCTAATTCATTGAATTAAATATTTTATTTTAAATAATAATAAACTCCAACAACTTACTGCACAATTATAGTCTAAAGCTAATTTTTGTAACATTGTAACAATTCTAACTGTATATTTATGACGAGTTAAATGATCACCATCAATAATACTTCGAATTGGATGTGCAAGACTATCAAGAATAATTAATTTAACATTTCGTTCTGGTGTCATAATCTGTTTTATTTGATGAAGACAAGCAATTAATTCCGATACATTCATACAACGAAAATAAGTAACATTTTTTAATATTTGTTCAATTGAAATTGTATTTAAAGGATTTTTATTTTCATTTCTATAATGATTTTCAGCATCCATTGCCATATTTTGTAATCGTATAGGTACAAAACTTCCTTCTGTATCAATATAAATCGCTGTTCCTGTAGTATCTGATGTTACACCGAATTTCATTTGAACTGAAACACATAATTGTGTACTAATTAAAAAATAAATATTTCATTTTAATTAAACAAAATAATTTTATTAAAACAGACCATAAATTTGATTTTCCACTACCAGGATTTCCACATAATTCTGTTATAACACCCATACGAATACCACCATCTAGAAGAAATAAGAGTAGCTCCATTTTAAATCCATTTGTTTTTTTTACCAAGCATTTCATCGAATTTTTTTGAATATGTTGAAATATATCCAATATTTGATTTAAATATATCCATAGCAGTTCGACTTTTTCTTGTTAGAGACATGTTTGAATATAATAAATGAATTCAACAAGAAATTTTCAACTGACTATCTCTGCGAACATAGCGCTCAAAATCTAACTGGTTGAATATGATTCATAGTTTAGTTCTTTTTTTTCCTTCTCCTCTTACGGCATGTTATTGTTGTGTATAAGTATTGATTAAAATAGAAAATAATGAATCTTGTATCTCGTATTATTCCCGGAGCATTAAATAATGCAAATAAAGATGCTATCGATTGGAATTCTCATGGTCTTCTAGCATATGGATGTCAATCATGTATTGTTATACTTGATCCACAATCATTTCGAGTAAATACATTTTTAAATACAAGGTTTTTTAATACGAAATATATGATTTTTGCTAGGTTCTTCAATGTATGGAAAAATATCATGAACCAATTGTTAAAGTATTTTTAAATAAAATTTATTGACATCAATTAATCATATTTTAAATAGGTTAAATGGGCTCCAGATAATTTTTATCATAGTATAGACGATCCATATAATCTTAAACTAGCAAGTGCTGATATAACGGGAAATATTCTTATTTGGGATGTTTATAAATCTTCAGTACAATCTGAATTTCGTGATGGAAATAAAACAGTATCTGGTATTGTTATAGAAGATTTTCTTAGTAATTAATAATTTATTTTTATAAATTTATTAGATATGATATGGTATTTATCTGATAGTAATTCTCAACTTTTAATTGTAATTCATTCACCTAATATTGTCACATTATGGAATACACAAACCGGGACAAAACTTTGGCGTATTGTTTATGATCATGAACGACAACGAGAGACAGAAGCATTTTTACAAATTATTCAAGATCCATTTAATCATCAACGAGCGATATGTAATTATAAACAAGTAATAATATGAAACTTTTGTTGTTTATTTTCTTTTTCAGTGCTTGGTCAATCAAGTTTAACATTTATTGAAGATTTTTCACCAGTAAATACACCCAGTGGTCAATCTCGAAGATTTTATATATCAAATACACAGAATAATAATAAACCAAATCCTCCAACTAATCATTCAAAACGTACACCATTAACTACATCTATAACTTCAACAAGTACTCAATTAACAGCACGTCTTAAAACAATTATTGAAGGAGGTGGTGACCATAACAAGTAATTATTTAGTTTTAATTTTTAATAAAATGTTTGAATTTTCTTCTTTTTCTCTAGACAAGATGATCAAGCATCATCAGCTGTTGTTAGTTTAAATGATTGTATACAAATATTATTTCATCCCATACATCGTCATTTAATATTAATTGTTTATCCACGTGAAATATTAATATTTGATTTACAAATTTTACAAACCGTTGGAACTATTTTATGTGAAAAAAATTCAGCAGCATTTTATAAAGTTTGTTTTTAATGAATATTATTTTAATTAAAATATTTTCATTGTCAAAAAATAGATTTACGGATGTTGTCGACGTGACGCATTTATATGTTTTCATGAAAGTGGAACAATTAGTGTACGTAATAGACATTTAGAAAATAGTACAATTACGGCACTACAATCTCCAAATTGTACGTACATATATTTGAAAAATATTTAGTTTTCGAATTATTTAATTTTTAGGTTCATTAAATGATTTTGTCATTGATTTAACTTACGATCTTGTATATTATTCGGATCCATTTCGTTTAGTAAAAAATACACGTATTTGTTCATTTTGTGTTTCACCAAAAGATGAAACAGCTATAAGTGTTATTCTTACGGATGGAAAAGTTTTATTTTGGAATATTGATTCAAAAGATTTATCTATACCATCGAATATTGAAATAAATAATGAAGGAAATAATGGAAATCGTATTCCATTAGGTGGAGTTATGTTTACTCCTCCACCTGCACCTTATACAATACAAATGTGTCCACCAATGACCGCAAAAAATTATAAAGACTGGAAACCATTATTAGCTCTTGGTAAATAGAAATTCAAAGGAAAGATATTTTATTATTCAAAAAATTCTTTCTAGGTTGTACTAATGGAGATATAGTTGTTTATAATCTTCATGATGGAACGATTCAACGACAATTAGCTGTTCATTCATGTACCGTTCGGTATGTACTTCGATTTTATTTTCATTAATAAAAAGAATGATGTAATCTTTTTTTCTTCTAGTGGAGTAGTATGGTTATCATCTCAAATGCTTCTTTCTTGGGCATATCAAACGCCTAGTGATGGTCGTTTATCAGTACGAAATGAAATATTTATGATTCATATTCAATCAGGTTAGCTTTTTTTCGAAATATAATTTATAGAATTTGTTAATATGTTCTATAGGAAGACAAGAACCATTTCGATCTGAAATAAATCATGATGAATCTCCGATTGATAGTTTTAAAGTTTCTCATACAAGGTTTGTTTGATATATATATATTATATTAAATAAGACTAAATCTTTATTTTTGTTTCTAATAAAAGGAATTATTTAATTATTCTTTTTCGTGATCAGCCATTTGAATTATGGGATCTTAAAACATTTACATTAATTCGACGATTACCAAAAAAATGTCCAAGAATTTTAGCTTTGGTATTTATCGAACAAAAAACGAAGAAACAAATATTTTTTATTTCGATATTTTAGGATTGGTCACCAAATGTTTTAGTTATGAAAAAAGCACTCGGAGAATTGCAATCACCAACGAAATTAAATAGTAGTACTGAATCGGAACAAGACCTTAATCGACCTTTAAATGAACCTGAGTATGATAAATAAAACATATGGATTTGAATATATTTGAAGGTTTTTTTTAGAACGAGCCCAACTGATCATGAAAAAAAATCTTCACGAGAAAATTTTATATTTACAGATGAATATAATTTATTATATCATTTCTATGTGGAAGGACGAACAATTAAAGAAGTTGCAACTGTTCCACCTGATGTATTTCCTGAATTTTTTATTTTTCTTTAATCTTTTTATTTTCAATTATTTTAGCATTCATCATCAGCTGCAACTGATCTAGGTATTAAACTTTGCTTTTTCATTATTCATTTAATAGAAATTTTGTTTATTCAGTATTGAAAGGTGATTATCTTCTTTCGGGTGATGTTGATGGTATAATACAAGTATTTAATATAAAGCTGAAACAGAGCAAGTAAGAAATATTTGTTATTGTCTTTCTCTTAGAGAAGAGTCCAGTAAACATAAGTTGTCTGATTGCCTGTGTGTCCGCAGGGTGAAAGAAAACATCGAAACCCGATTTTTCGATACAGAGACTTTCAATCTGAGGACTATTGAGCGACCATGTGGAGGGGGGGGGGTGAAGAGGGTACAAAGGTCAAAAAAACATCGAAAATCAATTTTTCGAAAAAGACATTTGTTTTTCCAGTAAATATGAAGAAAATGCATTTGTACGAAAAAGAGCTAAGCGAGTCCTCGGACGAGCATTACTTGTCATTTATTAGGTAATAACCGATCTATGATTATACCAGGCAATCAACCTTGTTAAAATAAGAATAATAATAAAATAAATTTTTTTAAGATCATTTAATACAAAACGAAGTCCTATTCGAAAAGTTCGTTTTGCACCTGGTAAAGGTAATTATCGTGCTTTTGTTTTATTCAATGATGGTGTTGATGTTTGGGATATACGAGATGTAAGTTTTATTGTAATCAATGATTTTATTTTTTCATTTTAAAATTATAGAGGGATCGTATTAGTACATTGAAATATCCGCGAGATACCATTCAAGTTAATGATGGTGAATGGGCAAGTTCGGATAAAATTGTTTTAGCATGTTCGGATCATTGTATACGAATATATGAAATGAATTTAGTTGATTCTTCAAGTTCAATGGAATTTCAAACAATTCAACGTATGTTACAGTTTAAGATTTCTAATAAAAATTCTTCGTTGTTTAGAAACAACATTATCACCATATTTAATGTCTGCACGTCATGCTAATTTATTGAAACATTTATTATGTACAAATAATGGTTCATTAAGTGATCTAATGAAAAAATGTGAGGACACAAACTTAAATGGATTACTTGAAAAAGAAATTTCCAAAATTGATAAGTAAATTTTAGTTTTAATTTTAATTAAATCATGATTTAAATAAAATAATTTTAGTGAAATAAAAAATTCTATAACGAATACAACTTCAACAATTGATCGATGTTTATTAGTTGCTAATCTATTTAATGATCCATGGGAACAACGTTTTTGGCGTTTAACTAAATATTATTTACATGAATATGGTTCATCAACTGAAAATTCTACTCCTCCAGTACCACTTCTTCCATCTTATGATTTACTTGTTGATTTTAAAACATTTGAACAAATTCATTTAGAACGAACAATACGTCGTGATATTAAAAGTTCAACATCATCATCATTAACATATTGTATTGATTCTTATATTGCTCTTAAACAAACTGATCGTGCTGTACAACTTTTACTTGATTCCGATCCAAATGATGATACATATGCATTAAATTGTATAAAAGCTTGTCTTATATCTACAATGCAAAAACAAACAACTGAAACATCTAAAAATACTGTTACAAAATTAGTTGCAACAAATTTAATTGCTAATGGAAAAGTTGATGAAGGTGTACAATTATTATGTACAATTGATTTATGTGCTGAAGCATGTCGATATTTACAAGATCATAATCAATGGGAACGATCAGTATGGTTAGCAAAATTACGTCTTAAATCAAATTCAACTGAATATATTGATGTTATGAAACGATGGTCAGAATATATTCGTCAATATTCTCAAACATCTAAATTACATTCAGCTTTAGTATTAATCTCTTGTGGACAGTTTCGTCGTGCGATTGAAATTTTACATAATCAAGGTGCAACTGAATTAGCAATACGTTTATTTATATGTTGTAAACAATTTGGTATTGATGATGGTACAATCGGACAGAAATTATTTGATGATTATATTGATTTAATGCAATCATTTGGTTTTGCATCTATTGCCAATGATTATCGAACAACAGTAGTTGTATAAACAACAACAACAATAACACTTTTTCTTTTTTCTTCTTATTTTAAGTCAACAGTGATTGTTTGTTCCAGATTTTCCAATGTGTGTGCAATCGGTTGTGAAAAAAAATATATATTTAAAAGCAAAAAAGAAATAAGAGCATTTACTTTTTGTCACTCATCAACGAGATAAATCGGTGACATTAATTACAGAGAATAATCTATAATCAAAAAAACGACAAGATCGATAATTGTGTATGTAATTATCGTTGAATATTTCGGAAAATTATTATTTTTACACAATAAATTTACTTTAATATTAACATTTCCGATAGAGAATTAAATATATGTGCAATATAAGAAACATAGTGATTTGTTTGGATAATTTTTCTCTCTATTTGATTATCTCTCCTTTTCTTTCTCGGTGAATAATTTTATGACGGATAAAGTAATGTAAATCATTGATTTCCACCTACTACCTCTAAGTGATTTTCTACTTGTTCATTTACTCGAAGTAGCTCATCTTGTCATCGTCATCATCATCTTTCTTATTTTCATTCTATCAAGTTCATTACAAGTCATCAGTTCAAAATGAAATTTTTCCATGTTATTTTAATTATTTGCTGTTACATTATTAGTCAAACAATAACCGAAGCACGTGTAACAGGACCAAGTAAAAATTATTGGCCACTTCCAGTTAATGGTGACTATCCAGGTGATTCATACCATCAAAAATTTGAATCAAAAAGACAAGCTGGTATGTAAAAAGATTTGAATTTCTTGATTATTTATTCTTTTTAAAAAACTTTAGGCTGGGGTAAACGTCGTGATTTAGCAAGTGAAGATGATGATAGTGAACTTCCACCTTATCATCCATATGCAGCATTTCATAATTCAGGCCGTACATGGTTTGATTATGAATGAACAATATTTTTCTCTTGTTAAAATTTCGATAAAAACATATGCGCGACAAAAGAAAAGGTTTCAAATAATATAAAATAAAAAAAAAAGAGAAGTTCATATTTTCTGTTCAATATAAAACAACAACGACAAAAATCGAAAAACGATCAACAACAAAAAATGCTTGCGCATCTTATTTATTAGATTTTTTTAAATATGCATGTAAATCTGAAAAGAATTAGATAACATGACTGAATCTTGCAGTGAAAGAATAAACTTTCAATTATTTCTATTTGTTATTAATCATACGCCGTAGACGTTGCATCATATATTTCTTGAATGAAATATTGTCATCTTTAAAATAAGGTGGTGCCACATATGAAGAACGTTTTACAGCTAGATGAAATGCTGTTTCAACAGAAGATGATTCATCTTCAGAGCTATCGAAATCATTCGATAATGAATCTTCATTAAATTCTAACGGTAGCGTTCTATGACCACATATGGATAGCCATGCAGATCTTTCCTCAGATGAATATAATTGAGAATATGATTTTGAACAATCAATATTAATTAATGCTGATTCATCATCTTCTAATAAACTTCTTTTGCCAGGATTTGGATAATTCATTAATTTTGGTCGATTATTTTTTTTAATATACCATTGAGCATTTGTTGTTAATAAAATTGAAATAAAAATTAGTAAATGTAATATATTCATTTGTTCAAAGTATGAAAAGGTTTTTTGAAAATGAGATCTACAATATACAGATGTACTTAATATATATATATAGATATCTTGAAAATAAATAAGAAAAAGAAAGAAAAATTGCGGGGGAGTAGGTGTATGTGTCTAAATCAGATTTGGAAATCGACCTAGAAACATACTTACGGAGGTGTCAATAATTATTGATCCCTATCAAACAAAACCGAATTGTAATCACTGTAGAAAATTACATTTCCTCTTTATACAATGAAAGTTGATTAAAAGTATAATACATAAACAATTGACGTATATTGCTTTGCAACATGTTACTCACACTTTCGAAACAGTTTTTGTGTTTATATATATAAAACACAATGATGAAAGGATCATTCATTCCTCTGTCACGATGATTATTTCCAATAAAACATTCTTTTTTTTTCGAATGGTTTCATAGTATTTGATGAAGCAAAAAAAATCAAACTATCGCGCATGCCAGACGTATATTCTATACAATTTTCAAGTAGTCAACACTCGCTTAATTTATTTTCAAAATAGAAAGAATATAGTTGTCCTTGTCAGCACCATTATCTGATTAGTTTCTCAGTAGGTATCGATGCATTCAATGCACAGTTACAAGTATTAATTTATCTCGTTCATCTAATTAACGCCTACGTCAAAAGAATGCATGTAACTTCTGATTCAGATGAATATTTCTCATATATATTCATCAATATTTTTCCTCCTACAATCATATAATTAGCTCGTATAGACAGAAATATTTTCCTTAGTTATAAAATATAATTACCATTATTTTGTCATTAGTGTCTAACGCTGAATAACATATTATAAAACGTTTGTCAATATGTACTCACTCAATAATTGAAGTATATTTGCTTGTGCTTTTAGCACACACACATTTCTATATCGAATAATTACTCCTAGAAAAAATATTATATCTTAAAGGTTTTACACTAAAAATCCAACAGTTGTATGGGTTACATTTTCTCATTGATATATATACAAATGTAATAAAGCACAGCTGAGAAAGAACAGAATGATGGATTGGCAGCTACACATGCTACAATAGATTCTACGCCTACGCGGAGAAGAAGTCGTATGAATTATAGATTAACTGAAATAAAGCCTTTGTTCTCAGTGATATATCAGTAACGGTTCAATTGAAATGACAGAATCGGATCTAATTAAGATTTTTATCCATCATTATAGTTTTTCATAATGAAGGACATCTACGCAAAGATTTAATTACATGAGTCAATTGGAAAATAAGAAATGAATCAGTACTGTCAAAATTCTAAAGCATAATAATATCAACTAATCTTAATATTACTTAATTATTAAACAGACCTGATATTTCATTAGCGATACTTCTACGAAGGATTACTCTTGTTCTAAAAACTAAACAGAATAGTCATCATGTTCCATATGCGAACATGACAAATATTATGAATATATTTTTACAATTATTCCCTTATTATATGTATAGAATAGTCTCTAAAGTATTTGTCAATCTCAATTACTAATAAGTATTTTTGATATAATAATTAATGCTTTTACCAATGTAATTATATACAATTATAGAATAAATATTATATTTTCAATATAAAAATGAATGTACTTAGAACAAATCATTCTATCTCAATATGTCATACTAAAAATAAAATACAAATGTATAATCATGGGTCAAAGATTTGCATTGCGTGATAAAAGCAGGACTATAAAAGTCTTTTCTTCTATTATGTTAAATCCGTTTCTCAAAATCCCCCGCGTAGTTTAACTAAGAAAAGTGCTAGACATATTTACAAAAATAATATAATCTATATCATGAGATCTAATTCATTACTTTACTGATAATACATTATCATGTAATTAATATCAATATTTGTTGTGCAAAGACTACATAGGTATCTGTAAATGAAAGATCATATGGAGAAATATAAATAGATATTAAAAGAAGTTCGAAATGGATTTACGAGGGTAAAAAATCATTGATTTGCTCTAGATAATAGTTACATAACTTACATGAATTAATCGTATACTTAACTATTGTCGTTGAAGCTATTCCGAAATGATATACAGTTGTTTCATGTTAAAAATAACTTAAGATAAAAAGAAAAAGAAATGAATAGTTAGTTACCGTTAACATCTCCTTATTGTAAGTTTGTCTAATAAGGACAAGTAAAAAGAGCGAGTGCGCTCGTGTCAGCACATACTTAATGAGCACAACTGACTTTTGAGCTATCAAACAATTTTTTTTAGAAACCTCAACACCATTCTTCTTTTAATTATTTTCTAGTGTCAGTATAAGTTTTTTTAAGTATGTACTATGAACTTCCTTTTTTTCCACTTTCCCCACGCAAAGACTCAGAATTATAAAAAGAATAATACAATTCTTCTCAACATACCTGTTCGTAGAATATTCTTTTTCTAAGAAATGTAAAGTTAATGAGATTTACACGATGTCTAGTCGTCATATTTTAATAAAAATTCTACGAACAATTCTGGCTTGAGACAGGCATTGTCTTCGAAAATATTACAAAGTTTGATTTGTGTCATGTAAAATATTCTGATGGCTTCTTTCGTAAGAAAAATTGCAAAACTTATTATTTTGCAATTTCTGTACATACCTGTATTATAAATAGAATACAAAAATCGATTTCATTGAATATGTGGCATATACAAAAACAAGTACTTATAAATCAATTTTCATATTTCATATAATGTCGCTTATAGTCAATTGATGAAGAAAAAAAAACTACTCCAGATTTTCATATGGAATGTGATTAACAATTCATAAAATTCTAACGTTATAAAGCTAATATGACAGATGAACAACGCAACAAACAGCTTGAATACTCATTATGATCATATATCTTTATTATAATATTAAAAGAATACAGTGACGTAGGAAATTTCATTAAGTTAAATTTGCGCACACATATATATATGATATGCATCAAAGAGAGTTATAGATGGATGCACAAAATTGATTTAGATCTGCATGGTCTATATCATGTCATTGTGTTTTGGGATATATGATTTTTTATTATATCAAATCAGAATTTTATGAATTGATAATCTTTTTCATATAAAAATGTATAGTATACCTTTAAGTTAATCATAATGATGAATAAAATGAATCACTCCGAATATATCCACCCTTTCAACTGAATTTATGCAAAATGTTAAGAGAATGATATATATAACTTAGATATTTTTGGATGAAAGTAAAAAAAAGAACATGTAGTTCATTAAAATATTAGTTAGAAGAAATGGTTGATCAAAGTTGTATAATGATTGTTATTAATAACTTGGATTTACACTTACTTGTAGATAGATCCAGAGAAAAATTTTTAGGAACATTGGAAAATCATGTCAAAGATTTTATAATGAAATGATTATTATGGACGGCATTGTAAGCAAAACAACAAACTTCAATCATGCAGAATGGGTCAAAGACTAAAAAAAGCAGTCAACATGGACAAAATTTTCATCTAATGTGATATGATTATTATATAAAATTTATGCTTGTATGATCGCCTTTAGAGAATATGTATCATTCATATGTGTTTTTTAATATGTCAAAGATGAATTTAGATGTTAACGTGACTTATTATTCTATAAATATCGATGTAATTTTTATAAAATATAACACATTAAATATTAGCATCTAATCAACATAATTTATGATATATGAAGTAATTCTATTGACATCTAAATCTATCTATTCTTTGTATATTGCGTTCATTTAATATAATAATCAAGTATAGATTGTGACTTTGAGAAAGACGAAAGTGTTAACTCAGAGACATCTACATCAAATTGTAACAAAAAAAGAAGAAGATAATTAAGGAACATCTGGTTTTTTAACAACTAGGAATGCATCTTTCATTTACAATTCTATTACAAAAAAAAGAAATCAATTATATTTATAATAAGTAGCATTCGAATAAAATAATCTCTTATATGTTATTAGAACGCTAAAAAAACATGACAAAATGATATGGGATATATATGTAAAGTCAAGATGATTATTGTTCTCTATAATTATCAAATGTATAATAAGACAGTTGATATTTCTTTTTAATATATTATTATTTCGATAGGATACTAATGACAATCGATATTATCATAATTGAAATTTTGTGCATTTCGAATCATTATTGATTCAATTCGATAGTTGCAAAGAGTTATGAAATCTTTGAGTTTGAAAAACTTGACTTGATTAGGAATAGTATATTTATTATATACTTATATTGTCTTATCTTAATTGTCAATACATTAGTAATCAAAGATTATATTTCTAACGTCTATACTTTCTGTCAACACACAACTATATATATATAGATATTAAAAATCAGTTTGAGAAAAAGTACATGTGTACGATATGTTATCATGTTCGTAATGTACTCTGAAGAGTTTTTACTTAATAACTGATTAATATGCTTCAAACAAGACATCAATTACTATTAGTGTAGATAAAGAAGAATCAATCGAATAAAATATGTGTAACATATGTTTTCCTGAAAAAATAATAATATAAATAGCATTGATAATTTAGAAAGCTTATCACGAAGTCTAAACTTTCTATTTTATTCCGACCACAGGATACAACACAATTTGTTTTTCTAACCAAGCTTTTACATTCTATGATTGATGATTTGATTTACAGTTAGGTATGATCGATTAGTACATATGCTGTAAATATGGTCTCTGATTACGATCGTATTGATAATCCGATAAAAAAAATCTGAGTATGTCGTTTATTTTGGCCGAAGGGATAGAAGTTTTTTAATATCTCATGTATTCATTAAAACTAAAACTACTTATAATCAAATTACTACTCTGTTTTTACAGTAAAAGCAATTAATCTGACCGAGATTTTATGTTATAAGAGATCTTTCAAGATAGTTGAATTAATCTTCTAGGTAAGTTTATTATGGCGTTAAAAATCTGTTTAATGAGAAACGTTGACATTGCATGTGACACTAAAATACAATTGTTATTCTGTAATTAACTTTGAATAGCATGCCTATCTCTCTAGTTGAGATTTTATCGCATGCTGAAATAATAGGATTCTAACAAACAAATAAGCCAATTTCATTTTCTTTTGATAAAATAGGCACTCATCATCGTATTCAGAAGAATTTGCAAATAGAAAATCATTGTATGTCCTTTCTTTTGTATATATATATATATATATATATATGCGTGTGTGTCTTTTTATAAAAGAGTGCTATGTCTTAGTAAAATACAATCCTAATCCGTGCCACTAGCATGTCTACGTAATTCATATTAATATCTCATTGTGTGCAAATAGAATATAAGTTTGAAGAAAGATATATAAAAAAAGGGTGTATGATGTCCTTCTACAGCTTTTTTCTTGTTTCTTATTATAGAAGAAAGGAAATATCAATGATAAGAGAAATAAGTTTCGTGTTTTTAATTATAAATAAATATGGAATAGAGAGGAGTAAAAGAAATGGCCTTGACAATTCTGTTGTGCCTGAAAATAAAGTAATTGAAGCTAGAAAAGAGAGAGAGAGTGTATGTCAGAGACAGAGAGAGAGAATGATAAGAGAGAAAAAAGATATTTCAATGGATCAAAAATAAATATATTTTCGTAATACATCGTTACCTTCATTCTATTTGTTAGTAAAAAGGAGAGAGGGGTAAAACATCGAGGTCTAAATCAATATACAAATACTTGTCAGTTACATCAAACTATTTGAAGTTGATTGGTAAGTATAAAAGAAGAAAGATGATACTAGTAAAACCATATTTTTTTGTGGTTGTTACATATTAAATATAATAGGCTGTATGGTAAAGTTCTGTCAGTCATCGATTTTCTTTTTTTTATAATTATTTGAAAATATTCGTTAAACTGAATATTGGTTTTTGTATTATTAATTTAGATTTGATTAGAAGAGAAGAAAAAAAACATGACAGAAATAAAAGAAAGAGAAAAATGGTCAGGTAATGCTGATTTTCTTTTTTCATGCATTGGTTATGCTATTGGTCTTGGAAATGTTTGGCGATTTCCTTATTTATGTTACCAACACGGTGGAGGTTAGTTTCATATTTGATATATTTTTAAATACAATTATCTCATTTCATATTAGGAGCTTTTCTAATACCATACTACATAACATTAATATGCGGTGGTATACCTTTATTTTTCCTTGAAGTAGCTTTGGGTCAATATACAAGTATTGGTGGTCTTGGGATATGGAGAATATGTCCAATTTTTAAAGGTAAATCAGAATTATATTATTCTTCCAAGTATAAATGAGTTTTTTTTGTGAATGTTAATAAGGTGTTGGTTATGCTGCAGCAATAATAGCATTTTGGCTTAATTGTTATTATATTGTTGTACTTGCGTGGGGTTTATATTATGCCTATCATTCAATTAGTAGTTCATCATTATTACCATGGTCGACATGTAATAATTGGTGGAACTTAGAATCATGTCGTACATTAACACAAATGCGTAACTATTCGGCATCAGTAATATGTTCAGCATCAGATTTTACAACCGATACATCGATGGAAACATGTTTACATAATAAAAGTGTGTATTTAGCACAATATACAAGTCCTGTCAAGGAATTTTGGGAGTATATAATGTGAAAATAGCAAAAGATCCTTTATAATTTTGTTTGTATTTAGACGTAATGCACTTCAAATTACAGATGACATAAGTCAACCAGGTTCATTACGTTGGCCATTAGTTGCAACATTAGCTATTGCTTGGTTAGGATGTTATTTTTGTATTTGGAAAGGTGTTAAATGGACAGGAAAAGTTGTCTATTTTACATCCATGTTTCCATATGTACTTCTATTCATCTTACTTATTCGTGGTATAACACTTGAAGGTGCCATGGATGGAATAAAATATTTATTTATACCTGATTTATCAAAATTAAGAACATCTACTGTAATATTTTTCTGAAACAAAAATAACTTTAAAATTTATTTTATTTTTAAGTTATGGATTGAAGCAGCAACACAAATATTTTTTAGTTATGGACTTGGTTTAGGTGCACTTGTTGCATTAGGAAGTTATAATAAATATCATAAGAATTGTTATAGGTAGAAAATTTATTTGTTATCAAAATATACAAAAGAAAATGATGTTTTAGAGATACACTTGTTTTGGCTGCTTTTAACGAAGGAACATGTTTAATAAGTGGTTTTGTCATTTTTTCTGTTATTGGATTTATGGCTAAAACTGAAGGAAGAAAAATTAGTGAAGTAGCTGATTCAGGTACTATAAATATAAAGAATTCATATGATTAGATTTGATTTTTTCGTTTAGGACCTGGCTTGGCATTTGTTGCTTATCCAGCTGCAGTTGCTCAATTACCATTTCCATCATTTTGGTCAGCACTATTTTTTATTATGCTGATTTTCATTGGTCTTGATAGTCAGGTATGATTTTCTGTTATATAACTATGATTTGTATTTGTAAAAAAAAAGAATCGTCTTTTTATTTAGTTTGTTACACTCGAAGGTTTTATAACAGCTTGCGTTGATGAATGGCCGGTTTTACGTCGTCGAAAAGAATTATTCATTGCTGCTGTTTGCTTCGTATCCTTTCTAATTGGCTTACCAACAGTTACTCAGGTAATTCATATGAATAAAATGTTTTTAAATAAATTTTATCCTGTTTTTTTTCTATAAAGGGTGGAATGTATGTTTTCAAAATTCTTGATTATTATTCCGCTAGTGGTTGGTGTTTACTTGTATTACTATTCTTCGAATGTATAAGTGTATCATGGTTTTATGGTGCCGATCGATTCTATGAAGATATTAAAGATATGATTGGCTATTATCCGGGACGATTTTGGAAATGGTGTTGGATTGTCTTTACTCCACTTCTTTGTACTGTACGAAAAATAAATTCACATTCAAAAAAAAAAAGAAAACATAAATTTTTCGTTGAAATTTATTTTAGAGTATTGCAATATTTAGTCTTATTGAATATGAACCAGTGAAATATAAAAATTATCAATTTCCAACATGGGCTGAATATATTGGTTGGTGTATTGCACTTTCATCAATTTTAGCTATTCCAATTTATGCCATTGCTTTATTTGCAAGACAAACTGGTACCATGAAAGAAGTAGGAAATATTTGTCTTTTTTTTAAATAAATTCTTTATTTTTTTTATTATTTATAGCGATGGATAAAAGTTACAACAGCAACAATTACGCAAAATCCATCGTTAAATGGTGATGAAAATGAAACCAAACAACGTATGCTTGTTGAACATACAACAGCAATGACAAATCTCTAATTATACTCTCTACTATTTGCTCGTCGTTCTTCTTTTTTTTTTCTTCTTTATGTTTCTTTGCGCAATAATCTAGTCATTACTATCATTTATAGATTGTGTAGATGTTATTTGGGATATATATTGATATATACATATATATATGTATATCTATATATAAATAAACTATCAACAGGCACGCTTTACTCCTATCAACAAAGTCGTTAAAAGTCGATGATTAAAACATAAATATAATAACGGAAAAGACACGTAGATTACTGATGACCTTGGGCTCAATCATCTTTCTTTCTCGTTATACATTCGGAACGATCAACAGAAGAAAAAGAGAGAAAAAAAACGGGGAGAGAACAGTTGATGATGGCCAGTGCTATGTACTGTTCAATGTTGACTTATGGCTCTGTGACCTCGTGCCGATGTTGAACATCGACGAGGCAAATGTAAGCAAGAAGAGAGAAGGAGAGAGAGAGACAGAGAAGAAGAAAAATACGCACCTTTCGTTCTCCATTTTTTTTTCTTTTCTTAATATGTCCTCGAACCATCCTCGTTTACTATTCTGACTATAACTAACATATTTTTCATTCTGTCTTTTTTTCATATTTTAAATGATTTTTAAATGAACCAGTGAGTAATATAAATGAACAACAAAACATAACATATCGATTTAGATTTTATTTTTTCTCTCTCTGTAAAACAGCTGACACATACATATATCTATGTATATCATAGTCAATTTCTAATAAAGATGCCAGTCGTAGAAAGAGAAAATATAGATATATATATATATCGATTGATATTTAAACAAAAGTAATTTAATCTATTCAATTGGGTAAATTATAAAAATCGGGTAAGATGAGTTGAATTTTATGTATAGTCTATTTGTTGAATGAAAATATCAAATGTTACATTCATTCATTCAATTAAAATACAACAAGTGAATATACATTTTTTATCAACATATTTAACCTTTTCATCGATTTTTTCTTTACATTCGTAACTATACAATTGTATGTCACATGTACATTTCATTTTATGACTTAATTAACATTTTTACCTTGATCTACCTTTCTCCACCCTAGGAATATTTTAGATGAGTACAACTTCCGATTTGACTCATTCAACTCGATTAGCTCTATCTAATCTCGAATCATTACGACATGAACATAATTTATTATTTTCATCAACTATTGATGAAGATAAACGTCAATGCCTTCAACAATCACTTGAATCTGTTGATTTGGGTATTGGTGAAGGTTTTGTTATGTTACAACTTGATAATCATTTAGAAAATCTTGATAGTGAAACACATAAATTAATGTTACAAGTTCAAAGGTTAACACAAGAAAATAATTGGTTACGTGAAGAACTTTCTCTAACTGAAAAACATCTACAAACAAGTACACAATTACGACAAGATTATGAACGTGATATTCGTTTATTAAATGAATCATTAGCATCATCACAATCAATTTCAAATCATTTAAATTTAACATCTATTATTGATATTGATAAAGAAATGCCAATTGAAACAAAAGAACAAATACAAACAAATTTAAATAATTCTAATCAAGAAACAAAAAATCATTCAGATATACCACCACGTTTTCGTACATTACACAATCTTGTTATTCAATATGCACAAGCTGGTCGATATGAAGTTGCTGTACCATTATGTCGACAAGCTCTTGAAGATCTTGAGAAAACTCATGGACATACACATCCAGATGTAGCTACAATGTTAAATATTCTTGCATTAGTTTATCGTGATCAAAATAAATTTAAAGAAGCCTTACAGTTATTAACGGAAGCATTAACAATACGAGAAAAAACACTTGGCATGGAACATCCAGCTGTAGCTGCAACATTAAATAATTTAGCTGTACTCTATGGAAAAAAGAATCGATATAAAGAAGCAGGTAGATTTATTATTTTATTTTTTTTTGTTTATCTATTTAATTTCAATTAGAACCATTATGTAAACGTGCATTAGAAATTCGTGAGAAATTTTTTGGTCATGATCATCCAGATGTTGCAAAACAATTAAATAATTTAGCATTATTATGTCTCAATCAAAGTAAATATGATAAAGTTGAAGAATATTATAAACGTGCTATTGAAATTTATACAAAACATTATGGTAAAAATGATTCAAATGTAATCAAAACAAAAAATAATCTTGCATCAGCATATTTACGTGAAGGAAAATATAAATATGCTCTTCAATTATATCAAGAAATTTTATTTGAATCAAATGAACAGTCTCAAATATTATCGACTAATCGAGATATAACACCAATTATGACAACATTGAAAAATCTTGGTAGGATCTAATATTTTCTATATAAGAAAAGTTTTCATTTGTATATATTTAGGTGCACTTTGTCGTCGACAAGGTCTTTATGAACAAGCGGATTTACTTGAATCGTGTATAGTAAAATATTCACAAAATCAATCTGAAGCACTTCAAGATGCATTAAATTTTCTTCGACAATTACGTATCAATGATGATATTAATCATGATATAATGCGACGTTCTTGTCAAGCATCATCTTCACAAGAATATGGAAAATTACGTCGTAGTGGCTCATTTCAAAAACTACGTCAAAGTATACGACGTGGTTCAGAAAAACTTGTACAAAAACTTCGTGGAACACCTTCGAATCTTCCATCATTTAATTCAATGCAATTTCAGGAACAAAATGGATCGATAAAACGTGCATCATCAATGTCTGTTTTACATCAAGTTTCACCATTATATCCTCTTCAACAACAACAAACAAATCGAACATTATCAAATGTGTGTTCAATTGATCATCAACAACAAAATAAACAACAATTTATTCCACCATCTCGTGGTCGATTGACAAGTGCAGAAAATCTTCATTGATTATCTATTCGAATGAAATTTTACACTAGTCATATTCGCGAATGTGTTTGTTTGTTTGTTTCTAAAACATTCCATACATTTTATGTAATCGAACACATAATGTCCGTAGGATTTTTTCTTTTCTCGGGTGGTGCTTCGTTATCAAAATTTAAATTGTTATATTGTATATCTTTTTTTTTCTTTATAAACAAAAAAATTATTCAGCGCGTATTTATATATATTATTATTTTTTTTAATTTATTTAATGGCATATTTCAAACGATATAATTATAAAAAATCTCATTGTACAACATTATTTCTTGACAAATTTGCTTTTCGAGATCAAGTAGATGAATAATAGAAAAATTCTTGAATATGAATTATCTTTTAAAATAGTATGGATTTATAAAAGATGCAAAACTAGAAAAAATCAATGATTTTACAGGAATTAATGCTGTTTCATCATCAGATAATGAAAAAAGTAGAAAACTATACAAAAGCAAAAATATTTTTAACTAAATTTTGTTTTAGCTGATAATGAATTAGATAAAATGAATACAGAATTAGGCGAAATGTTACGTGGACTTGAATTAAGAAAACGTGCTTATTATGTTAATATGCCAAATTATATATATATTATTGGTAAGATCTATTAATTGATTAACTGAGATTATCGTGTATAATAGGAGGTTATCTATTTGATCCATTACTTAAAGAACGTCGAGCACCATCGAATGATTGGAAATGGGATATTGAAGAAAAGAAATTAGAAAAAATTCCTCCTGTACCAGGTTATGGACGAATTAATTTTGGTATTGCAGCTAATAATGGTAAATAAAATATATATGAATTTCTTTTGTTTAACCGATTTATTTACAGGAAAAATGGTAGTTATTGGAGGAAATACAATATTAAACAAGTAAGAAATATTAGAAGTAAATAATTGAAAATAAGTATTATTTTATAGGCCAACGGATACTTGTTATGTTTATGAACAAAATGATGAACAATGGCAAATATTACCATCGCTTCCAAATCCACTATGTGGTAAGAATATGAACGGAATATATACACAAGTAACGCTCGTCCGAGGACTCCCTTAGCTCTTTCTCGTAGAAATGCATTTTCTTCACATTTACTAGAAAAACAAATGTCTTTTTCGAAAAATTGATTTTCGATGTTTTTTTGACCCTGCGGATATACAATCAAGCAAGCAAACAATTTATGATTACTGGACTCTTCTCTACGAGAAAGAGATTAGAAATCTGGGATCCCAAGGATGAGTGCGATTGAAAGAGTCTGTGTCATTTCCAAACCTTCATCCGTATATCGGTCACATCTATTTATATGATTTTTTTTCATAGGTTCTGCTGTAACACTTGATGATAAAGATTCATTATATGTATTTGGCGGATATGATTTACTTTCTGGTTATGTACAATTTCATAATGATTTATTACAACTTGAAAATTTAACATCAAAAAAGTACAAAATAAATATTATTCTTTTTCTTTTGTTTGTATAAGAGTATGGATTTAGATGGACACAATTAAAGAATACATTTAGCATGAAAAATAAATCTCAAAATGTTATACCACGAGCACGTGCATTACTTATTGCATGTGGTGATGATATTATATCACCTGATGGTGGTCTTTTTGCATGTGGTGGTTATCATAAATCATTGACTGGTGAATTAGTACCTGTATCAGAAATATTATGTTATAATAAATCAACAAAAGATTGGATATATTTATCTGATATACCTAATCTTAAGAAAATCAGTCTTTTTTCTATTGAAAATAATATATTAATTATATCAGAAAAAATTCGATCAGATAATAATAATGATGATGATGAACTTATTCCAATATCGAAATATGATTTAATGAATAGAAAATGGTTAATGATAGATCAAACAGAAATTTCCAATACTCAAATTGAACAAACAGAAACAGATCAATGACATTTTTATTTCATATTTACTTTTCAAAAATAGCAAAGAACTGTACACTAGATCATTCTTAGTCGTATGTAAGAAAAGAGAATATGGTAAATGTAGACACTAAGAAAAAAAAACAAACAAATTTTTTTTTATTATATTGGATTATGAAGAAGTCCATCGAGAACACGAAGACCATTTTGAGTAATTGTACCCATATTTTGATGATAACCACCAAGATTATCTCGTGCAACCATCGATGATGTCATGTTAGATTGATTTCCATATGCTGGACGACGTTGTTGTTGTTGATTATAATTCGAACCAAACATTGATGGTGATGTACCTGTATTTGATTGTTGTATAGCTGTTGTTGAATTTAAACGTGATTTAGGTCGTGTATCAGCAGCTGAATTAGGTCGAAGAGTTGAAATCTAATAGGAAGAAATAGTTTTTTTTATTTTTAAATACTAACAAATAAATTTACAAATTTTTGATTGACTCTTGCTTGTGCCCCAGTACTTTTATCACTTGGACCAGAACGCTCATCATTAAATACAACCGTTGGACGACGTACATAACTATTATTACTTCCATTTTGTGTTTGTTTAGGTGGTGTAGGTGTCGGAGCAGAGCCTGAACGAAAACCACGATTAGCCACAGATGTTTTTTCTCGTGTAAGATTTCCATTATTTGTTTTCTAAATAATTTCGAAATTCAATGAAATTTCTAATCTATTATTATTTCTTTATTAATTACTTGATATGCAGTTGAATTGGATGGTGTATTTCTTTGTTTTGCACTTATTACTCTTGGTTGTCCTAGATTTGTTTGTGAACCATTATAACTATTTGATCGTCCAAGAAGTCCACCATAGGATACTGTAGGTTTTGTATAGTCTTGTTGCTGTTGTTGTGCATTTGAATAAATATTTTCAGCTGAATCTTGTTTATAAATTTGTCTAGGTTTAGTTGTTTCATTTGTATTTGATTGTGGATAATTTGCGTAAGCTCCTCGATTAATTACATCTTGTTTTGTTGTTGTTGTTGGCGGCGGCGGCGGTTGTTTATAAGAATTATATTCTGATTGATCGATATAAGCACTAGCACCATAACGTTGTTGTGGATCTGCTGAATTATCACGAGATCTTGCTGGTTGAACATCTGTATATTGATTAGAATTTGTAGCTGTAGGTATTTTAGCTGATACTTCTCGTAATCGAATAAACTATATTAAATACAACATAAGCTTTATGTTTATATTAAAATTTATTTTACTTCATATAATTTTTTTCGATATTCATCCACAGTTAATTGTATATCATCACTTAATTGAGGTACAACATCATAACCTTTAACAATTTCTTCTTTTGGATTTTGAAATCTATTAAATAAATATCAATAAATTATGAGAGATATAATACATAATAAATACATACGAAGCAACAAAACTATGACGGAGTCCTTCTTCTGCAGACATTCTTTTATCAGGATTAAATTGAAGAAGTCGACGAAGTAAATCAAGGGATTCATCAGTAATATTTGGAATTAAATTATCAAATGGTTTTTTAGGACTAAAAATTTAGAATCAATTAAAATAAATAAGAACAAATAAGCGTGTGTTTACCCAGATGATGCACGTTCTAATACACTAGGTCCATATTGAGATGAAATACTAGCTATATCAGAATGACTTGGAGTTGGAATATGTTGAAGAATACGTTCTAATTGATTAAATGTTGATGTTCCTTGAAATAATGGTTTTCCAAGTAACATTTCACCAAAAATACAACCTACAAATAATAAATTTCTCTATACAAAAACTCATATTTTGTTTTTTTCTACTAACCAATCGACCACATATCGACACCTTTTGTATATCTAAATAAATATTTGATTGTTAAAAGAAAAAGAAAACGAACAATTCAAAATGTACTTTGATGAAGCCAGAAGAATTTCTGGTGCGCGGTACCATCTTGTTGCTTAAAAGATAATCGAACAATTTTTTTATTCATGAATTATTATTTTAAATTAACTTACCAACATATTCTGTTAAAGCTGGATGTTGTACATCTTCATAAACATGATTTAATGATCTTGCAAGACCAAAATCACAAATTTTAACACGACATTGTTGATTAATTAAAACATTGGATGGCTAAAAAATATTTTCTTTCGCTAAATATACATATAATAACAAGATTTTCTTTACTTTCATATCACGATGAATAACATTTGCTGAATGTAAATATTTCATTGCTTTTAATAACTGATATATAACATAACGTTTATGTGTATCTTTAAGAATAGTTCCTTTTCGTATAACATTATGAAGATCAGCCTCTGAATATTTTAGGAAGAAAAAAATCATCTTAATAAAAATTATCTTTTATTATTTTACCCATAAATTCAAAACAAAGATAAATATCTCGATCATTATCTGCTCTTAATACATTTTGTAATCGTATAACATTTGGATGTTCACCAAATTCACGTAAAAAAACGATTTCACGATATGTTCTCTAGAAGAAGAAGAAAAAATAAATAAAATAAATCTTATCTTTATTTATTTATCTTACTTGTGCATCAGTTTGATTTCGAAATGCATCGAATATTTTTTTTAATGCAACTATTTCTTTAGTTCGTTTATCGGCAGCTTTCCATACAATACCATAAGCTCCTTTACCAAGACGTTTTTGAATATCATAAGCTTTTAAAATATGTGTATCAACTCCTAACACAAAAAAGTTTATATAAATATTAATTAAATGAGACATGAGAAAATTTAATTTATCACCTTCCGTCATATTTTATTAGAAAGAAAACTTTGAAAATAATTTGTTTATTTATTATTATATTAATTCTAGCATTTGAGTTTTAATCTAAAAACGATTACTAAAACATATTATTTTTGTGTCGTTAATAACCATTAGAAATTCCATTAGGTGAGAAATTACATGACGACAACCTCGAGATTGTACGCATTAGACGAATATGCTTTTTTTTATAAACAGAGGTCACTCTCGAACAAAGTTAATTTATATTCATATTTTTTAAAATTCAAATTTTGTTCGAATAAATCAACTGATAAACAAATCCTAGATAGAATAAATCATTATTCATTCTTCTCACGTAAGGACAATCTTTTTTTTTTCGGTTCTCTTAAAACGAAAAAAAAGGAGAGAAATAGAAAGTATCTATGAATTGATGACGTCTAGAATAAAGGTTAAAAAGCAATGATGAAAAACATTTATATAGGCATAAAAATATTTTTCGATTGAAATATGAGCATTCGACGTAAAAGTACGATCTCTCATGGTCATAATCTATCACAACGTCGTGCATCAGTTGTATCACTCTATTCAGCGTTAGATCCACACGATCATGATCATGATTATCATCGATTATCTCGTTGGTTTTCAGTGATATTTGTACAAAAACTTGATATATATCATGTTCTCGAAAGACAAGAAGGTAAACGTACACTTGCCTATCATTTATTTGTATTTGCTATAACCCTGATATCACTTGTATTTGGTTCCATATCAACTATTAAAGCATGGAGACAAAAATTAGATGCACCATTATATTATGGTGAATTAGTTTTATGTATATTTTTTGCTTTTGAATTATTATTACGAATATGGTCAGCTGGTTGTCTTGGACAATATCGAACATGGGTTGGTCGTTTAAAATTTATAAGTCGACCTGTTATTATACTTGATATATTAACATTATTAGGTTTTACAATATCATTAGGAACAGGTATGAAAGCAGGAGAATTTCCAACAATCACATTAAAATGTCTACCACCATTACAAATGATAAGATTTTTACGTGTCGATAGACAATTATCATCATGGAAAGTTTTAAAAGGTATTATTATAACACATCGTCAAGAATTAACAGTTACATTAGTTATTTCATTTATGTTTCTTATTACGGGCTCTTATCTTGTCTATCTTGCTGAAACATCAGTTGATCCAAAATTAAATACTGGATCATTTCGTTCAGTAGCTGATACGATGTGGTTTTCAATTATCTCGGTAATAATTATTTTCGATTTTTTTGTATAGTTTTAATATAGAAAAGAATATTGTACTTTTTTCTTTCAAGGTGATTTATATATATTTTTATGAGTATAAGATCTTGATAGATAAGAGCATTTACATATAATTTCAAGGCTTGTAAATCACATTAAAAGACATGTTAAATAGTAATAGAAAAAAAAATAAAAATCTTTCCATGTCATATAAAATCTATGAGATAAAAATGCCAAAAAAAGCATTAAAATTACAATATAAACAAAAATGTTCCATATATTATTACTAGATGACAACAATTGGTTTTGGTGATATGTATCCAACAACATATATTGCTAAAATGATAGCAACAACAATCTGTCTTCTTGGTGTTGCATTTTGGTGTTTACCAGCAGGTATTATTGGAAGTGTATGTATACATTTTATGTTTTTTCATCATATATATATATTCTATTTTAAGGGTCTTGCTATAAAAGTTCAAGAACAAAAACGTGATGAAGCATTAAGTCGTTTAGTACCTGCTGCTGCAAGTGTTATACGTAATTGGTGGCGTCTTCGATGTACTTATCATGGTGATCGTTTTGCATCAACATGGAGAATATATACATTAATTCAACGTCGTGTCAATGCTCTTTTACCATCAAATCAAAAACCTGAAACAGCACCACCTATCTTACCATTTGGAACAAATAATACACGCTCAGAAACAAATCCATTTCGATTTCCTTTTACAAATTCAACAACAACAGCAATCACAAAATCAGAACATATACGACGAAAATCTATCACGAGTATTGATGATTTACCAAAACGTTATGTAACAGCCATAAAAATTATTCGTATTTTAAAATATTCCGTTGCTTGTAAAAAATTTCAAGAAGCAAAACGTCCAATTGATATCAAAGATGTTGTTAAAGAAAATACTCAAATGAATAATCGTTTATCAATTATGTTAAATGATGTACAACGTCGTTTAGATTTAGCATTAGGTACAACAAAACCAGCATCATATTTACCTGATGAACAAAAACGACAATTAAGTTTAAGTGCTCGTATTGAAAAAGTTGAAGATGTTGCAAATCAATTTGAAACAAAATTAACTCATTTAGAAAAATTAGCAATAACTCTAGTTGAAAATCTGTACAAAGAAAAAAAATAGTTTATTTGTTTGTGTAAATATATTATTGTTCAACCCGCTGAATGGGGTCGTATAACATTTGTATGTTTAATTGAATTGTTATCTGTAGTTGTTGTTTCCCAGTCTGTATTAAAAAATTCTGGTGTCGATAATTGTACTATAGGTGTTTGTTCAAGATTAGTTTTTACATTAAAATATAATGATATGAATTGTTTTTGTTTATCTTGTTGAATTTTATGACATTGTTCCGTTAATAATGAACGTGTACGTTCTAATTGATATTGTTCTTTACGTAAAATATTTAAACGAGTATTTTTTTCACGTTCATAATATTTTAATCGAATATCAAGAAGACGATCTTCGCGTTTATTTTTTGCACGAACTTCGTCGCTTAATTCACTATAACGTTGATGAAATAATTCACAATTCACATTCTATTTAAAGAAAAAATTACATATAATTTTTGCTCTATTAAACTCGAAAAAAACTTATTATCAGTTACCGGTTTTATTCGAGTTAATGCCATTGATTATTTTTTCTCACGATTTTTATGATTATTCGTATGGAATAAAAGATCAGATAATATATTTTGTATCGTTTAGTTGTTCGCGGTTGATTCATTCACAAAATTCAACAACACAAAATGAATGAAACAATTGTTACTGTTTCTCATTCAACTTAACAAACTTTCATCTTTTATGCCTTATCACTTACTGTCAATCAATTAAAGTAATTCGAGTAGAGTCAAGCATTTTTTTTTACTCCGCACTTCATAACAATTCAAACGTAAGCGATACACATAACTATCGTGAATATTTTTCGATTCAAATAAATGCATGTCTATACAATGTCGTTATGTATTTTAAAGGTCATAAATGCATAGAACAGTCTTGAACGAATTGTATAGGAGAATTTATACGAAAACAAAAAAGTTATTTGCATAGTTTCGTAGATATTATACATGACCCATAGTTTGAAAACTGCGCATATATACAATTGTTTCTCTCTTGATTTTATTAAATCTTTGTACATACCATGTTGCGTTGCATTCTGTCAATGTATATTTTCAAGGTATCTGCCTTTCTTTTATCATCTGATAGGTATATGACCAAATGTTTTATAATTTATGTTATACATTTATCTACTTGTCTGATTTATTTTTTGATTAAAAACTAAGATATCATATATTTCGTATTATTTAACATAAAGATGTAATAGGTACCCGTCTATTTATTATACATAAGAATTATGTAATTGGAATATATTTTTAATAAATATTTATATCTAAGCTTTTAAAAGAAATAGCAATCTTAGTAAACATATTTTCTCTAATAACTTTCGTTCTCGAGTTACACAAACGACGCAGTTATGTAGTAGTGAGTCTGTTATTAAAAATAACCAGTATTCCAGACATACTCTTTAATCAACAGATCTTAGATGGAAATAACAACAAATTATGAATTAATTAATAAGTACAACATACAAATACTGTTAGACATGAATTCCCCAGATAATAAAATATACTGATCGATTTGATTAAAAAATAAACAGTTTGTCTACAACTTTAGTGTCAAATGCTTCTTATTGGTTGATAGAATTGCCTAAGTTACCAAGTAAAAAGAAAAACAAATAGTAATAATAATCGAACATATTTTGTTCAGAAAAATGATTGAAATAGAAATAAAATGTTGTTTTTTTAGATAGAGAACAAAAATGAAACGATCAAAAGCTAAAGCTGCAGCAGAAGATGCGAAAAATAAAGCATCGCAACCACGTCTCGATTGGGTACCACCAAATCCAGCACTTGGAGCTCAAGTAAATTGAAATAAAATTAAACAATTTATTTTATATAAATAAATTCTTCTAATAATAGTTATTAGCACAATTAGAAAATAATCCATTAGATGAACGAAGTGTAGCTGGTGTTCGTCTTTCACGTGATGTTTATAAACATTACACTGCACAAGAAATTCGTGATCTTAAAGAAGTATTCGATTTTTTCGATCATAAACATCGAGGGTTTGAAATATATTTTGATAAAGCAAGAAAAATTAATGTTTTTTTTTATGATAGAAGTCTTAAACCCAAAGAAATTGTCTATGTAATGAGAACATTAGGTGTTAATATGAGTATTGAACAATGTGTTGCGTATGTTGAAAAAGAAAATCAAGAAACAGCGTATGATATTTATATGATAAGATAAAAATGAAGAAGAAATTTCTTTTTAGAACACTTAATTTTGGAGAATTTCTTCATTTACTTGCTAATTATCAAGATGGAGAACAAGATGATTATGACGAATTAAATTTAGCTTTTCAATTATTTGATATTGGTATGAAATATAAATTTAAAAATTTTAATTTTTCTATTTTTTGTAGATGGTCGAAAATATATTGATTTCAATACTCTGAGAAAAATTAATCAACAAACAAGTTTAAATTTAAGTGAACATGAATTACAATTAATGTTTCAAGCAGCTGATCGTAATGGTGATAATCGTATTGATCGTCATGAATTTGTTCGAATGATGAGACAAACAAATTTATTTTCACGATAAAGAAATAAAAATACTTTGTAAACTTATCATTTTTATAGTAAAATGTTCTTAAAATACAAAATCTCTAGTAAGATATTCTTATGTTATAATTCTATGTTTTATTATTGCACTGATTGTTTTGAATAGAGAGCTCAGTGAGTATTATAAATAATAGTTAGTATTTATTATCATGCTATCATTTCTTACAATAGATTCTTTTTATGACAAGCTTTGGCCAAACTCCAATTCTATTAAATATATTCTTTTTTCTCCCAGTTCTCTCTTCTAGTTCAGAAACAAAGCATCTGATTAGTATGCATATATCGATGTAAAAACCGGCATAGGTCATGTACATCCTCTACAATAGCACATGCACTATGTAATTCCTTTTAATAAGTGTCATGAGAATTCATTTGATTTTAAAATGAAGTAAGTTAGATTTTGTTTTTTAAAAAAATGAATTAGATTTTATTCAAATTTAACACTAAACGAGAAAAAAAATATATATTTAATTACAAATCAGTAAATTTTGTATTTGTAGATGAATTAATATCATCATGAAATACTACATGTTGTTTGCCAAGTGAGATGATCGAACTAGTTTTCCCATCATTTATTATATGACAAGGAGTTATTGATGGTGTTATTGACATAGAAGTTTCAGCAGTTGTAGCATTTAATATCACAGTTGGTGACGGGAGAGATTCCATATCAGTATGTTTTGTTTCAATATATGTTTTACTAAGTTCAAAATTATTATTAATATGATGTGATTTGGCTATTAATTGTGTTGTTGCTGATGGTAATCGTTCTTGTCTAGATTGATTTATTGAGGGACATAAAAGTTTTGTAAATGCATCTCGAAATGCTCTTGACATACGACAATAAATAAAAAAATTAATTGGATATGATAATAAAACAGCAAAATTAAGTAATTGAACAGAAAAATTTAAAAAATCGTTTAGAAATGTTTTGTTAAATAATTTCAATAAACCAGATATAATTATATGAATTGCCATTGGAATCTCAACAATTAAGAAGAGAGTTACTACAATAATCTATATAAATATACAAAAAGAAGAAAAAAAAGTAAATAAATTAAAATTCTAATTAGTTTTCTTTAACATACAAGCATTAATGTAACACTTGTTTGTTCCTGGGCACGAGCTTCATGACTACGTTTTACAATAAGTCTATCTCGATTTTGTTTTGCTTCTTTCATACGTTGAACTAAAATCATATTTAATATAACAAGTATTGTGCATGGACCAACATTGATCAATAAAGCACGTAAAACTGTATATACAGAATATAATGTACTAAATCTGCGATCTTCAGAATAATCACGCACAAGACATGCGTGAATTATTTTATTTGGATCTAGTAATGAATGAACTGCTTTTGGTTGAAATGTACCTTCAAGAAACATAGGTATTGCAGTAACAAGTGCTAAAATATTAACACATGCTATTGCTTTAAGAGCCATTGGTACTGTACACCATTGTTTAGCTTTTTCTGAATGACATACGTATATATATCGTTGTATAGCTAAAACAACGGTTACCTAGAAAAAAAATATATATACATCATTATTAGTATTATTAGATAGAAATTCTATTCCTTAAGGCCAATTTTTTTCCTGATACGAGTTAATTACCTTGAATAAATAATAGAGCTTTTCTCTTATATAAAAAAGATTTATATTAAGAAATAATTATTCTATATAGACTTAGATGCTTTCGGAAAACAATATTTTTTTTACTTAGTAGGTAATCAATAAATGATTATTAAAAGAATTTCTTACGCACGGGAATATATTTAACTTACCCATATTGAACATGTATGAAAGATAAAAGGAAGCACCTCATAATTAATTCGATGAAACCAACCATAATTATAAGGCATATAGTCATCGCATTTTTTAAATGAAAATACATAAATATAAGCTGGAAAAGGAAATAGTCCTGTAAGCGTGTCATAAAGTGCAATAGCAAGTAGAAGAATATTAGTTGGTGAACGAAGATGTTTTTGTAATAAAACTACAGCAATTAATGAATTTAAAACAGTTGAAATAATAATTATCAATGGTGCACAAACACCTTGTAGAATAACATAATATGTTGGTGGACATAGACCAGGGTAAAATGGATACCAATGTAAATCGTTCGGTATGTCAACTACAAAATTCGACGTTTGATTTGATGACATAGCCATTGTGTCAAAGCCAGGCGGCGAATAATGAAGACCGATTGTTTTATTATTGTTATCCATGTCGCCAAACCATCGTCTAGAATAAGTACATCTTGTTATGTCAGAAAAACGAATAGTGAAAGTAATTAATCAGATATATATATAAAACTCTTCTATGTAATATCGTTTGAATAGATTAGTGAATATGTTCGAGGTGGATTTTCTTTTTTCTTCTTATACTAGCTCGTCAATTGTTTGCTAAATCGACAAATAACTACAACTTGATCAAGTGTTATAAAAAAACAACAAGTAATACTAATATTATTCACAAACGGAAACAAATAAATAACATGCAATACACATGAGTTTTTACTATAAAGAGAATAAGAACATTGCAAATGATAAAGATTGCTACAAGAAAATGTTCACGATAGTGTTCGACAACATTCAATCCTTGAGGCGCTCCTTATAACAGGAAGAGAGAGAGAGAGAAGAATAACCGGGAGAACGTCATCAATTACATTCTCTTGTAAATATGGTTGATGTAGAAAAGATGGTTCAAATCATAAATCATTTCTATTTCATTATACCTCTATCTTATTGATTCATTATTTTTTTCTTCTTCTTATCTTATACATACGAAATATACCTTGATATATTTTTTCTTTTGTATAGAAAGAAGTTTTTGCCCTTTTTCCTACAACGATCCTAGTATCTAATAAATAGTTGATAATGGTAACAAATTGTCGAGTGATGAGTGAAAATGTCAGATAATATGCCTATGTAATATATAAAATAATTTGCTTGCATGGTACCGTGCACAACAAATTAATATAGTATGTAAAGTGAAAGAAAAGAATTCTATATAGGATAGATGTCAAACAAGATCAAGCTGATATACCAGTAAAAAAAAGGAAAAAGAAAAGAAATCAGAAAAAAGAAAATTGCTTTTTTTTCTCTTTTAAGCTCATTCATTTCTCTCATTGTTCAGCTTGAGAAATATTATTGATATATACATCTATATATAAACTGTTGATTTACCCCATCGAAGAAGAGACGTTAAGTTGTTGACAAATGATAAAAGTCAGTGATGTGTTTTTACATATACATATCTATGTATATATTATTCAAATGAAAAATAATATAAAAAGAAAACAGTCTATATACATATAATGCACATCTAAATTACTTAGCTGATACTAATAAAAAAAATAGATCTTCTATTTATTTCTAGAAATAATTATATATTATTATGCACTTAATTCAGCTTAAAAAAATAGTTTATTTATATAAAACTAAACAGAAATAGATACACCTACTTTTTTTTATTCAAACTCAAAAAGTATATATATATATAGTTCAAATTCTTATTAACTATTAGTTTTTAAAATAATATTTGATATGATTTTTTTTCTCACTTTACTATGAAAATTTTCATTTTCTTTTTTAGTCTACTAATAGAATTATGTATTTCACAAGTGTTCAACTAGAATTATTTCACAAGTGTCGACTACTAAGTCATGTTTTATAGTGTCAATTTCTCACTTATATACTGAACACATCATATGAATAGATACATTAATATTGACAATAATGTCGACTATCAAACATATAATTTAGTTCATAAAGTGTTAAAAAAAAGAAATCACTTATTATTCTAGTCATTACCAAGTATTGAAAATAACAAAAAAAAAGAAGAAAAAAAAAAGCTCATTTGTCGAAAGTCACCTACGAACATATGTAATGGGAGATATTTCAAAGTAGACGTAGATTAGTAGAAAATGAGACTATATGATTTCACATTGGAGACACATAATTATCTCTCTAGATGAATAGAAATAGTTGATTAGTTGCTTACAAGAAACCACTAACTACCCACTCACCGAATAATATTAACGGCATTGATAACAGATTTTTTGATACTACGCACTGTTTTGCTACTTTTCTTACTTATTATATACAATAGAACCAGATGTCTATCGTACACACTGTTAGATATGGAAAAAAAAACTTAGAGATGTTCCAGAACGAAATATAATTAAACATAAAAACAAAACAGAATGAAATTAATTACCATGCATGAGCTAATATAATAAGACTACTATGTCTGTATGTGTATTTTATTTGGCCTGTTATTTTTTTTGTAAATATTTTAATAACAAATCCATATCATCATGGCAACAGTGCAATTTAATCGTATTTTATATTATTATAACATGTCTAATTAGATGCAAAACAAAATCATGTAAGGGAAAAAGAAATTGCAATATATGTTTTCCTTTTCAAATTCAACATACTATTCTTCGTTATTGATAAGAAATATACTGGATTTTTTTTCCTTCTTAGTCGTGTATATAAAAGATCATCGACTAAAGTGGTGTCGATCAACACAATGTCTTATCATTCATGTTTTTCTCAATCGATACATACAATCAACGAATAGATTGATGTTTCAACCTCTAAACTTAGTTAGTGATGACAGATGATGATGTTGTACAAAAATGAGATCGTTGAGAAACAAGCTTAAAAAAACATGACAAAAGGGGATACATTGACGTCGTCATGATAAAAGACATAGACAAGTTGTCAACTTAAAGAAACTACTACGAATATTTGCAATAAACATAATGATATCCTTGTGTGTGTGTATGTGTGTGTGTACGTATATGTTTATTTCAGATGAAATTTTACTACTACCCTTTTGGTTTATACTTGTGGATAATTAATGTGCCGACATGTCTGACATAAGTATATAAACATTGAAAACAGAAGAACTCGATAGTTCAAGAACCGTCATATGCTAATATTTATCACCTTAAAATGAGAGAAACATGTATTATGCATTACAACTTCTTTTGTTGAGTTCTAAATTTGACATAAGACATATCAACGATAACGCCTTAAGGGAATAGAAGATTATAAAAGAGAAAAAAAAAGAATTACATAGCTACTGATCATTTGGGATTTTATTAACAATAGTTCGGTATCAACACATAAGAAAATCGGCTTTTATGAATTTCCTTTTAATACTTCAAATTATAATAGAATAGAGAAAAAAAGCTACTCACATAATATCAGTGTCTTTAAAAATTGGTAGATACGATGGTTCCTTTTGTTCCATATTACCGTTCGAAGAGACAAGCATTTTTGTAAACGCTAATGTTTTTAGAAAGATTACGAGTTGTAATATAAGAGAAACAAGAGAAGAATTATGTATCCTTGTTTTTCTATACATAATCTGCATACATTAGGCACATAAACTATGTTGTTAGGCAACAATCAGATCTATCCTCTAGTTTAGATTGATGTTTAAATATATTAGAAAATATTTTTCATATACAAAAAAAAGAAAAGATTTTCGCTACTATGAATTTAACATTAATTCTACGATTATTTTGACATTTGATTAGAAAAATGGAAATTTTGTCATGCCAAAACGGATACATTCAATGATAATGATGCATACTCTCTTCTTTTTTTTAATAAAAAAAATTAATATACTAATATGCTATTCTAAAGAAGCATTCAAAGAAAAATGATACCCAGAAAATTAAAGAATATATATATGTGTTTTTTTTACTATCTTATTTATTCTAATTTCTATATTATTGTTTGAAATAATTTCATAGAGGAAAAAAAAATGAAGCTTTTCTTTTTTGACAATTGCTAATTTGTATTTCATGATTGTCTAAGGAGTATATAATAGTATAAAAGAATACTATTTGTTTGAGAATAGTATAAATTAACTTCGTTGTCTTCTTTTTCTTTTCTTACCCATCATTCAGATATTCTCATCTGATATCGATTTAGAGGTTTTTCTGTATTATTGAGAATTCCAAGGTTGATGAATAAAGAAATTAGCTAGAACTTATTATAGTTACTTACATTGTGACAACAAGTAAAGAACAAGTCAAATTGTCATGTGTATGCCCGTATCATATTTGCTGACTGACTGACTGACTGACTGACGTTATAGTTCGGTAGAAGATCAAATAAGAAACGAAGAGAAAGGGGGAAAAGCTTCATGCATTTCTTTCCTTCTTCCATCTTGCACTATGATCTTATCTAATAAACGATCTACACTTTGTTCTCGCTTTTCTATTTTTGTTACATATATATATATATATATATATATACATCTACATGTATGTATGTATACATTTTCTGCTACTCTAAGGACGACAATAGTAAGACATGCAATCCTATAATCATCATCCGGTATCCATCTATTTCTCCATTATCTCAAACGTTTGATATAATAATACCCATAACGATTTACACGCTCGTCCCATTGTGCGTGTGTGACAAGCTTCCAATACAAATAATAAAAAAGAAAAATGGGTAATTTAGAAAAATATCTTAGCATTCTTTCTTGACAATATTATAAATTATAGTCAGTCTTTTTTTCTTCTTCTTTTCTTCATTAGTCTATTTAATATAATTTTATTGTTTTGTTTCATTACTATAGATATGATCCACCATCATAATATTTATTAGTTTTTCTTTTCTTAAGACCTACTGAATTAGCATTCCAACAAAAAACTTCATCCTTATGCTTTATATCTTATCGACTATTTTTTATCTATTTTGTCATAAACAAATATATCGAAAACAAGGAATTTAGAATACAATTTATCATCGTTTCTTGTTTGTTCTATGGAGAAACATTAAAAAAGATAAACAATTAAATGTATAACATCTGTTAAATGAGATAATAATGGTAAACGAATGCGTAGTGCATACAATCGTTTGTTTTTGATTACATTCTTATATGCCATTCATTCATAATCTGGACGATTATCAAGCTTCATGACTGAAAATGAGATCTTAGAAAGGAAGTTAATAGATGAAACCTATTGCATTTCTTCGTACTTCACTCAAATACTATATGAAAAAACCAATATTATTACGGGGGAAAAAACAGAAATACGCCTGTAGATAATAACAATAGATTCATGATGAGAGATCATAAAATCATATATATAGGTCGAAAACAAACAAACAAACTCTATTGGCCTAAAAACGATTGTTATATTGATTTTCTAGTCGATCTCCTATTCTGTTTTTTTGGCATATATATAATATATATATAACTACTAATATAGCAAACTTTATTCGAGTTTTCCGGATCTTATACTATCTGTCATAAATGATTTGTACTTTTGTCTATCAATGTTTTTCTTTTTCTGATATTTCTCTATACAATATTTTATCTGGCGAAGATCATCACTGGAATCAATTATACAGAAAAAGTTTTTCCGTGCGGTAATTCAATTAGAGATAACAAAACTTGACATATGATTCAGTGAAAAACATATTGAAGTGACTTATATTTTGTTAATATTTTAGAAATGAGTTATTTGAAATGACAGTATCAGGAAATCTAATTTTTGTACTGAAGTCATTTATAAAACGAGAGATATTGATTGACAATGATTAATTTAACTGGAAACAAATTAGCATATCATTAAATGACTAAATTAAACGAACTGTAAAAACACAAAAATTGAATTTTGAAAATTTCATTAAACGATCGGGATGTACTTTACCCTCGATTCAGTCTTAATTCGCTTTAACCTTCACTTTTGTGTCTATGATTATTTTTTCAAGTACTGGGTATAAAAAAAAGGCTTCTTATTATAACTACGTAGAAAAAAATTTTCACTTGAGCAAAAAAAAAAATAAATCAAATTTTTAACTCGAAACATTTTATAAGACTATTAATCTCATAGTAACAATTGAGATCAGTGTTAATTGAATCTATTATCTTCTATATTAAAATTATAAATAGGATAAAGAAAAAAAAAAGAAGGAAGTATTACAAAAATTTTTTTATAATATATATAATCATTATATAACAAAAAACAATTCAAAACACTATTTATTATATTTTCAACATCTTGTATATCATTTATAAAAATCAAAAGAAGATAAATGATGGAAAAGCTTGACATCTTTCGTTCCTCCTATACAAATCAAAGAGTACTTTCAATATTTCATCACATATTATGATTGACAAAAGTATCTGTCACAGTCGTATATATAGTCGAATAATATACTGATAACATCAATCAACATCATCTAGATATTGTTGATGAAATATAATAAATTAAACGACAAGTACTAACCTGATGATAGTTGTTTTGACACAATTTAATATTTTGAGATTAAAAATATAATATTGAAATAATCTTGTATTTTTTCACATGATATATTATTTCCATATGTAAATATTTATTTAATAATTATCTTATCATATGATTTTTTTGAAGACATTGATATATTTTAATTTTCTTTTAATATAATATATTCGTTGTATTAGTTAACTTCAATAAACTATTACTCATGTGTCGCATGAAATCGATTCATGTTTTTTGTTTTTTTTTATCTCATTCTGCTTTTTTCTCTATATAGCATTATTCTCATCAAGAAAAGTATTGATTTTGACAAGTGTAACATATGTTATGAATAGAAAAAGAGAACATCGATAGTATCTATATCATTACTGTTGTACATTTTGCATCTTTATAGGGTAAATGTGAAGAATAAACAACCGACATAAATATCATGGTACGATTAGTAACGATGAAAATAATCTATAGAGTACTTTTTTTTTTGATTGAATCCGCAAAAGAATTGTAATAGCTTTGTCGTCATATGTTGTATTTCCAAGGACGATGACTAATATTATCATCAGCATATTTATACATTGCCAATCTTAATGATTAGCAGAGGAAAAAAAAGGATGAAAAAAAAAGAAAATCATAATACACTACAATAACTAATACATTAACAAAGAAGAAAAAAAGGAAACAATGAAATTTAGTTTTTATCTTTCCCTAGGTGTCCCATCACTATTTTCAATTGGTATAGTTTTAAAACAGCCAGTTGGTAATGATTGTGCTATATCAAGTAGATTATTAACTTGATAATTAAGTTGATCATGTTGAAGAATAAATTCATCCGTTCGATTTTTAATATAAAAAGCACCTGAATAAAATTGATCAATACCAAATAGAACTTTATCTAATGATATTTGTTGAAATTCAATTTCAACTTGATCTAAATCAGTTATATTTATTTGTGTTGAATAATCTAAAAAGTAATTTAAATGAAAATCTATTATTTTATTTTCGTTTCTATTCATACTCAATGATGATTGTAATGATTTGAGTTGTTCGAGTAATTTTTGAACTTGAACACGAGCAGAATTTATATTATTAGTTAAACTTTTACCAATTTCCGATGCTTTTTCAATACGACGAACATGTATATCCGCTTGTGCTTTAATATCTTTTATTTCACTTAGAGCAATTGATGATCGATTATCAATTGAATCTGTTTCAGTTTTTAATGGAATTAATTTTGCATCAACTTGTTCTTTAATTGTATTGGCACTTTGCATAGCATTCTTCAAAAAACAAAATAATAATAATTTAAATAGATTTTTTTTCTTACATTATTTTCATAAGCGAATTTAACTTTTGTATGATTTTCCATAGCATCATGAATAGTTGTATTAAGTAAAAGATATTCCTTATTAACTGACCAATACTTTTCTGTAATATTATGTGTACGAATCTGCATTGAATCAAGACGATTATATTGTGTTTCGGCATCTTTACTTTGTGTATCTTTATCTTGAACAAATGCTAAGAAAAAAAGAATAGGATTTATTATTTAAATGAATTTATTTACCACGAAGATTTTCACGAATTTTTTGTACTTCACGTTCGATCATAGTTGATTTATCAACAGCACGTTGAGCTTGATGTTCAGCTTGATCGACTTCATTAAACAAATTTTGAGTTTCCTAGTATAAATCAAATAATAGAATTAGAAGAAAAATAATTGTCTATTTAATTTACTTGACTAGCATCTTGAACAGATAATTGAAGCGATTTTATTTGTTGATCAAAATTTTTTGACATATCTTGTAATTTATACATTTCATTAACAAATGTTTTCATATCATCTTCAAGTTTTTTAACTTCTTCTGAAATTTTCGTAACACGATCTCGAAGTTTATTCGATGAATCAAGTGTAAGACTTGATTCATCAATTGATAATTTCGTTAAATTTGATTTCCATTCTGTTGTTGAAGTTTTGACTTCGCTTAAACGACTAACAAGATTTAAACTTTGTTCAACAAGTTTCTGCCGACGAAGATCAAGTGATGATAAACTAAAAGATTTTCAACGAAATTTTAAAAAAACAAATTCTTTTTTGTAACAAACCGTTGTTTCATATTATTTTCTAATTGATCACGAATTAATGCTTCTGAAGTACTTAATTTTGTATTAAGGAGAAGTTCAGCCTGTTGACTTTGATTTAATGCATCATCATAAGATTTTTGTAATGTTTTTAATGTTTCACGAATATTATTAATACGTGTTTGCATAAATAACGTTTTGTTTATAGCAGATTCATGTTGATTATTACTTGTACGACCCATTGGAGCAATCGTTTGTAATAATTGATTGATTCGAGCTGAAAAAGAAATAATATTTATGCAAATAGATAAACAATGAAACTATTATTATCCTACTTAATTGACGTGTTGTATCATTTAAGAAAGTATCATTGGATTTTTGAAGAATATCACGAATACGATCATTTTGTAGGATAAAATCGGGTAATTCACGTTCTAATTTACGATAACGTGCTTCAAATTCAGTTACATTTAATTTAAATTGTATATCTTGTTGATCATAATCGGATGTATTTCGATGAATAAGTCCAACTCCTATAATTAATACGAATAGATATTTAAAAAAACAAAAAAAAGTTTTCTTATTACGATTTAAATCAGTTTTCAAATGATTTAAATTAGTAGCCAATGCATCAAGTTCATTTGTTAATCGTTTATCTTCACGTAATGAATTAAGTGTTTGAGAGGAATTTAATGTTGATATTGCATTTTGTAATACATTAAGATCTCGTCGATAACGATCAACACGTTTTTGAACCTCTCGATAGCATGATGGACAATCTATGTTTTAATCGAAAATAAATAAAAAAACATTTTTGATTTATTCTTCATACTTGGACATTCAAAACCATCTCGGTATTTGTTTTCTTCACATAAATCACATCGTTGTCCCATGAAATTTTCTTTACAAGGACATTGACCACTAACAATATCACATTGAACATCAAGTGAACCATATTGATCACAATTACATGCTAAAAATCAATTTATATATAAACATATAATAAAATCAATCATTAACTTACATGTACATCCATCAGGTGAAAACCCATAATAATTAGGTAGACAACGATCACAATACTGTCCGGTTACACCTGGTTTACAAAAACATTGGCCAGTATTAACCGAACAAGAAATATTATAAGCACCAATTGGATTACATTTACAAGTTTCACAACCTAGTTTTATCAAAGAATATAAATTTCAAATTAAACTCATTCCTATATGATTCTACCTCGATCGGAATTAAGATTCCAGTAACCATTTTCACATCGATCACATTGACGTCCTTGTACATTCGATTTACATGAACATTGACCTGATTGTAAATTACACTGAAGAAGAGAATTATCACTATGACGTTGAGTTCCTTTTGGATGACAATTACACGCTAAATAGATTGAATAGCATAAATATCGATTAACCTTTTAGAGTAATATAAAAGCGATTTACCATGACATTTAATATCAAGTAAAGCGTCACCCCAATGTCCCGGAAGACATTTTTCACAATAAACACCATATGTATTACGATTACAACGTAAACAATATCCAGTTGTTCTAGAAAATAATTCCAAATATATTAAAAAAATAAATATTATAACTAAACTTACGTATTACAATTACCAATTGTATTTGAATCAATATTTCCACTACAACTACATAATTCACAAGGTCTTCTTACACCCGTAACAAGACCTTCTGGATCACCAAAATAACCATCATCACAATATTCACATCGATCACCTTAAATAAATAAATAAATAAACTACATTTTAGGTACAAGAAATTAACCTGTATATCCAGCTGGACAATTCAAACAAACAACATGGTCTTGTGGTAATTGTAATTGAGTACATGAAACACCAGCAGGACATGGACATTTTTGACAATCATCTGGTGTTCCACGATGTGCACTGCCATAGTAACCTGGTAAACAACGTTCACAATTATCACCTGTTGTATGATGTTGACAAGCACATCTGCCCGTTTCAACATCACAAGAAAATGAATGATTATGACAATGACATGGTATACAACCAGCAAATGGACCACCAAATGATACTTCTCGGCGATAACCCGTAGCACAATATTCACATCGTTCGCCATAATAACCTTGTGGACATGGTGAACAAGATTCAACATTGCCAACAGGAAAGAGACCACCTGAAGGTGAAGAATGTCCAAGTGCTATTTCACCAAGAAAACTAACAGCATTATCAACACCAAATGTAGCATGAATACGAATAGCTGTAATATTCGATAGTAAACGCATAAAATCAAGGAAAGGTAATGTTGGTGACCAAGATTGTTCATTCAATCTAAAGAAGAGAATTGAAAATAAAAATTTATTAAAGAATTATCTTTACCTAAATCGAAATGTAAGCGGTTCTTCTGATGGAATTGTTTGTGGTACACCACCATAAATAACAACACCAACTTTTATTCCATTGGCACCTTCAATTGCTACATCAGCATGTGTATACATACGATTAACATTCGGTGGTGCACGTAAAATTAATATAAATGTTAAAAATTGATTATAAGACAAAGTACGATCACCCAAATATTGAGCTTAAATAAAAACTTATGTTAATAAAATCAATTATCAGATAAAATATATCGTTACCTGGTGCTTCAAATGTTAGATCTTGACCAGGTGATGATTGTACATAAATATAACTACCCATATCACTATAAACATGTGCTTCGTGTCTTGTTTGATTAACTGCTCGCCACCCATCCGCTCCTAATACAAATTAATTTATTATTTTATAGATTTAACACTTTCAAATTCGATTGAAGAATACCTTGGGAGAATGAAGATCGAATTGGATTATAATAATAATTCAGTGCTGATTGACATGTTGAAGCATGTCCATAACAGAAACATTTTGTACAACCATCTGGATTAGTAGCATCCAAATTGAAGAAACCTGGTCGACATCTATTTATCAAAGAAAAATAATCAAATTAAAATAATAAATCTAATAATAATTACTTGTCACAATTCTGTCCTTCAACATGTGTTTTACAAGAACATTGACCAGTTTTCGAATTACATTGAAGTGGTTGTGATGAACCTGGTTCAAAACAAGTACATCGTCTATATAAACGAATAAATAAAACAATAATAGACAAAAATTAAAAATAAAAATTCACATACGTGCAACCATTTGGTCCAAAATTATAATGATATGGTGCACATTGATTACATTTATCACCAACAACACCCGGTTTACATCGACATCGACCATCCGTTGCACATTGAATACTTTCAGAGCCTATATATATATATTCATTAAATATGATAAATGTTTTATGATTTATATATGTCAGTTAAACTTACCAATAGGATCACACCCACAAGCAGAACATTCGCCTTCTGTATTCGGTAATCGGAAGAAACCTAATTTGCAGCTTTCGCAGTTAGGTCCACCGCGATTACCAGCACAATCAATACAGACACTACCATGTCCTGTACGTTCATATAATTCTCGACTAAATGTACAATTTTTAGCATAGCCATTACAGACACAAGCTGAATAAATAGAAAAAAAAAAGTTATTTTTAATAATAATAAATAATTAAATAAACCTTTGCATGGATGTGCATCTATAACTCCAGCTGCTTTCCATGGTGCATCATTATAAGCTGAATGACACATATCACAATCTCGCCCGATTGTATTATGTTCACATTCACATCGAGTTTCATTTTTATGCACACCACCCTTCTTCGTACATTTATTTGCATGACCATTACAATGACAACTATAATAATTTAAAAAAAAACTAAAGATATCTTTAATCTATATATTTACCGTCCACCAACAGCTAAATCTGATATAGCATAGAAATATGTTCGTAATACTGCAGGTTGACCAAACATTTCATCTCCAAATGTATTCATTCGAATAAGTTGAATACGAATTTCAGATGCTGTTACCCATTCCTAAAAAAATTATTTTTCAATTTAACAAATATTTTTGTTGAATAATAAATTATGTTTACTTGAAGATCATTACGCATTTCAAATGTAACCGCACCTGGTCTCCAATCAAGTGTACCAAATGCTACTTCTGATCCATGTAATGGTGTTAAATCACTAAAATCTTCTGAACAAATAGCTTCTGTATCAAAATCAGGATATTTCTTAGGTTGTAATCCAAATGTTAGCATACATGATGCACTATAATATTGATATGGTATCCATGAACTATTTTCATTTGTACGTTTATATATAATAAAACTCTCTGGTTTAGGTGATTGAAATGTTAATTTAATATATGTAACATCATAAGTCTTGCCTAAAAGATACTCAAATTTGCCTTTCTGTTTTTTTTATTAAGAAAAGAATTCTTACCCAGATGAAGAGTTAAATTAACTGTATTTGGATAATTAATTCCTTCAAGCATTGTTTCACTTTGCCACCATGTAAGATTTCCTCGTTGATTAAAATCAGTCAGATAATCAGGTGGATGAGCTTGTGTTGGATCACGACTATCACATACTAGACAATTTTTTTGTTCATTATTTGATAAATAATCTCCGAACATTGCACTTTGTGGTGGACCTGTTTGAATACAATATTCAGTACCAGTATTAGCTGAATCAATTTGCCAACGTTCACCACAAGTATTTGATGAAATAACTGGTCGACGAAATGCTGCATTAACAAATTCTGGTAGACAACGAATTGCATCACCAGTAGATTTATTATAACATGTTTGTTCTTCAATAACAATCGGAGGAGGAGTTAAAATTTCAAGTTGTTTTTTTGTTGTTGTAACTTTTTTTGGCGTAGAACGTGTTGTTGCAGATTTTGAATTGGATCCACTTTTTTGTGTCGAAACAACATTCGACAATTCACCGAGTATAATTAAACATATGAAGAATAATTTTCTATTTATTGTAAAAACACCATACACTGTCATTGTTGCCTCTAAATTACGATTAAAAAAAAGACGCTTGCCGTATTTATGTGTATAAAGAGTGTTAATGTTCACACTAGTTTTGATTACGGCATGAAGTTTCGTAGTATAAAGATTGATTTTTTTTGCACTCTTTCTATTCGCGTAATACGCACAGACACAAAAGCTTTTTTCTCTTCCCACCACGATTACTCTTATGACTATTGAACGTCTACTAACGTAGAGATATTGCGTTCATTCATGACCAGATATGACTCTGTTCTCTTACTTCTTTTTTCGTTAACACATAGACGAGGAGAAAGGCAAGCATCATCATCAATGCGTAAAAAGAAGAAAAAAACTCGGAGTGTAGGAGAGATTGAACGAACGTACCAATCATCCACTCAACCGCAGAAAAATGATGGACGATAACTGACCCAGTACATGTATTATTATATATACCCATGCACACACACATACATATATATATATACGTATATCGAATAAGAAAGAAAAAAAGTACGAGACTACCATTAGTATAAAGACTGACCATATACACGTAATCGTTTCTTTTTTTTTTCTTCTTTTATTCATTATTTCAAAAGTACAATAAACACACCGAGTAGTTCAGATAAAGATTAAAAACTTTGATTGCAAGATCAAATTGTTATGAAGTAAAAGAAGAAGATTGAATAGATATCACACGGGTGGTACTAATATTTGAGTAGTCGTTGAAGTTGATGGTGATAGTTGTGATGCTTGAGATGCATTTTCTGCCAATTTAGCAACATTTTTTTCACGTCGTTCACGAATTCGTCTTAAAAGTTCTTCACCTAAATTAAAACTCGATTAATAAATAAAAATATAATATTTTCATTCATACTTCGTCGTTTTCTTTCATTGGGTTGTACTAGACGAGCTGTATCAATATTCTCACCACACGATGGACATGCTTTTGTTTTTATACCTTGTAATTCTTTTGGTGTTGTCCATTCACCCTTAAGAAATCAAATAATGACTTAAACAATAAAATATTTAATAATAATTACCATAAATGAAAATTCTTTACAATGTGAACATTGAACAGATCGATCAAATTTATTACCTTAATTAAATCATTATTATGATAGGTTTTCTAATACTCTAATTTAATCTTACTAGGGGCTGTCTGTAGAAACATTTCTTCGCAATGATTAAGTATAAGCATAAGTAAACTCCAAATTTCTTCAAATGGTTTCTCTAGATTACTTGTACCACAATGACATTTAATATATGTACGATGATCTGTTTCCATAATAAATCTATTTAACAAATCTATTATCAAATAGAAAATTGAATATTTATTTATTTATTTACCTCGTATCTTTAGTTTCATGTTCACCTACAATAAAATCATTCCAATGTTTCTTATAAATAACATCTAATCTTAATATAGATGAAACAGAAAATCGATGAAAAAATCCAAGTGGTAATGATTGACTTTTATAACGAATACTAATAATATTTTTTAAACGATTATTAAAACGTTTTAATTCATCTTGTTGTTCTTTTTGATTACTAAATGGTAAATAATAAGGTACAACAGCATAATCAAATTTAATTTCGTCTCGTTCATCAACATTTGGTTTTAAATCAATTAAACGACTATAACTATTTGCTCCTTTCGAAAATGGATCAGGTATATCAACATGAACAAAACGTTTTAATTGTGTTTTATTCATTTTTGGATAAGCAACTAATACAAATCTCATTATTGTTAACCATAAATGATGAAAATGTTCTTTTTTATATAATAAATTAAACCATAATGAACGAAGTAATTCCGAATGTAAAAGACCATTTTGAATCAATTCATTTTTATATGCTTGAAAACGTGCTTCAGGTAGATTACTTAATGAAAATAATTCATTTTTTTCATAATCAAGATATGTTGTTAATATATCATCACGAAATATACTATATAAAAGATCAGTTAACCATGATGGTCGAAGAAAAACAACACGATCTATTGTTCCAACTTCATTTAATATTAAAATTTTTCCTTCATCACGTACAGATGCAGCTATATCATTGAGTAAATGTGGTAGACCATGTTTCGTAACTATTCGATTAGCAAAATCATCCCATAAAATATATGGAACAGGTAATACATCAGCCAAAGATTCAATATATTGATTTACTTCAGCCCAAAGTGTTGGTAATATTCGATCAACATGTGGAAATATTGTTTTTTGTGTTAATACACTATGTTGAATAATTCGATTGAGTTCATCAATACCTTGAAATGTTAATGAACTTATTGAATGACATGATTCAATTTGTATGTGAATATTAAGTAACGCTAAAAATGTTTTAAGACGATCAGAAAGTGATGATGAAATTGTTGGAAGTGAATGGATTAATTCCATCTCCTGTTTTATTCTATCAACACGATATTGTAAATAAAATTTAAAGAATTTATTTATTTTATCTAAAACTTCAATTCTAAAAGATAAATTCTTGTTTTATTTACGAAATAATTAAATAGATTTAAACGCACTTGTCTTCATTTGGTCGTGTATCATATAGATCAATACATGTAGCAACAGGTAATATCATAATTGCACGTGTTTTAGTTGCTTTTTCACAGAGAAGTTGTAATAATTGAAATAATTGTGTAATAACAATCGATGATGAAATATCAAATGTACCATTAAATATATCTTCAATATTTGAAGGAGTATTTTGATGAAAATCAGCTGTATGAATACAAATAAGATGAAGAGCATTCGTATCGATAAATGGTGACATATGTTGATAATATTCTGATGATCCATTAAAATCAAATATTGTTAATGGAAGAAATTTCATGGGTTCTGGTGGTAATATTGGAGTTGGTGGCGGTGGTGGAACTGGTGTTTTAGGTGAATTCGTTCTTGATCCAGGTAGTTTAGATAATGGAGCGGGAACATTTGTTCGTTTACGTGTATTTGTTACAGAACGTTGAGATTGTATTTTAGATGATTCAGTAGTGTTTGGTTTTGAAGGAGTTCCTGGTTTTCCTGTTGTTGGTGGTGCAGTTGTCGCTGGAGGCGATTTTGATGTATCATCAGTTGCTGTCATCACTCGAAATGAATATTGATGAACTATAAATTAAGAATGAAAGAATATTTTTCTAACATAGGTGACTTATTTAACAAATATTTATCTAAGTTGTGTCAAAAAATCAAATTTTTTTTTGTTTTAAATAATTTACTAACCATGAACAATTCTTTCTTGTACTTCTTCTTCATTTTCATTAATTGTTAATGGTGCATTTTCTTCAAGACAATTTGCTAATGCTGTTTTACCACTATTTTTTGGACCGATAATAGACAATTTAAAACCTTGCCGAGTATGCGGATCACTTGCTTGTTCTTCAAGACAAAGTTTTATTGTTCGAAGTACATTAATTGTCTTCGAATACTCTTCATCTAACATTTCCGATGGTACAATAGGTTGTCCTATTGGATTATTATGTATTTTAAGTTCTCGTGTTGTTATTATATCATGTTTCAATTTTTTAATTAAATCATTTGAAAGTATATGTATATTATTATTTGATACATCTATTTTTCTTGCAATAAGAAGTAAATAATCATAAAATTTTGTTAATTGATTAAATGATAAATCAATTGAAAATATCATTGTTGCACGTTTATATGCAATAGGCATTGGTGGTATTTTTATAATTAAATTATGACTAAGATTTAATACATCAAGTGTACTAACAAGTAGAAGATCAATAGGAAATGTTGTTAAACGATTATATGATAAATTAACATTTCTTAAATGATGTAAACGATGTAAACCACGTGGAAATCGATATAATTGATTATGTGCTATATGAATATATTCAAGTTTTTTTAATTGTCCAAAATCAATTGTTTGTAATAAATCTAATTGATTATTATCCAAAACAAGAAATTTTAAACGTTTTAAATTTAATAAATCATTATCAATTTTTGTTATACAATTATGTTCACAATTAAGTCTGATTAATGATTTTAATGTAAAAATAACATTTGGTATTGAAGTTAAAAGATTAAATGATAAATCAACTTCTTTAAGATGTTTTAATTGTTCTAATGAATCCGTTATATCAGTTAATTGATTATGTGAACAATTTAATGATTCAAGATCAATAAGTGAACTAAGATCAGATGGTAAATCTTTTAAATCATTTTTACTTACATCAAAATGTTGTAATGTTGTTATTGATGAACAAACATTACGTATCATATCAACATTTGTACATATATCTGTTGAGGGTGTACGAGAACTTAAACGAGATATTGAACGTGTAAATGCTCCAAGATTCGTATCATTATCAATTAAATGTATAGGATAAAGATGTCGAACACCAGATGTACCAGCTCGAATAAATAATGTTGGATCAGGTGGACGTGGACGTGGTCGTTCAGGAATATCAATTTCGATTTCATTTGTTGATTTTTGAATTTGTTTTGTTGGACTAGTTTGATGACTAACATTAGCAGTAGCAGCACGTGATGATTGTGGTGTACGTTTTTCAGGTGTTCCACCCGCTCGTGGTGTTCCCTTATAAAATATACATAAATTTAATTAAGTAAATAAGAAAAATTTATATATTATTCTTATTTTATTGACATACTTTAGTGGTACCCGTCGGACGACGACCTACTGCCGAGGATGGCGCTTTCCCTGCTGTTGATGGAGCAACTGGCATTGTATAACTTGCTTTTCTACAACATTACACTACACACTTGTAACAACAACAGGACGTTGAATGATTGAAATATTTGATTCTTCTTTTCTCTCACTTTGCTTTACCTTTCTTCTCTCTCTTCTTCTCGTTTTTTTTTCTTATTTTTTTAGCATTCACATTAACGCCTTCTTCTGAAGTTTCAAAATGCTTTCTGTCAACAATAGATTTTGCTGTTTACAACAATACTATCTGATTTTTCTTTTTCTAATTTGTTTTTAAACTTTCTTTTATTTCCTATCAATTTCAGACATGTGCTTTTGAATATTTATCACATTATATATATATCGAAATGTTTTTTTGAATCACTGAGCAACGAAAATAAACTAAAAAAAGGATCAAATTCACTGCGTCATCATCCTTTTATTCAAGTGTATTTTTTATTATGAAAAAAATATTTTGTTTTTAAATCGTACAAAAATTCTCTCATACCTACAGAGTACTTCATTTTTAAACTTAAAAAAAACTTGTTTTGGTATGTAAGGAAAATAACTGTTTATTTCCGATAACATAAAATTGACTTCTTATCGTGAAATGATGTATTCATATAAAACAAAACAATTCTATTTAAAATAAACGCGAAGCCGTTTGTAATAGATGAAATTATGACATGTAATAATTTATTCAAAAAGGTTTCATCGTGAAGGTCAATATATTCATCAATCTCATGACAATGTAAAAAGTTTCTTTTCTATTGTTTATTCTTTCTGATTCAATATATATATATATGGGCATGGAGTTTTTTTCTTACATTTAATTGTAAACATTATGATTGAACAATGAATGCTAATTGTATATATATATCTTATCTTTGTTTAACTACTAAAACCATCATTTTTATTTTTTAACTGAGAAAAATATTTTAGAAAACAAGAACTCACAACAGTTATATGAATTCACATTATAATATAGATGTTTTTAAGTTAGTTTTGTAAATATCTATAGACAAATGTTCATCAATTACTCTTTTTTTTTAATAATAAATACGACTATAAATTTTGTCTTTTTTTTCATGTTGGTTTTTAATGCATTCTCTATACAATATCTCACACAAAAAAAGAGACAACAAAATTTGTTTTCTCTAAATAGGGACAGACAACAGTACATCAACAAGATGGAAGAAAAGAAAAAAACACTATAAAAAAAACAAACAAAAAATTAAAGTAATCGATGACGACATTCATCTGAACCACAACGACAATGTAATTCACGATTTTCCACTGTATCAACCTAAAAACAAAATCAAGTATTTCAATAATAGTTTGAAAGAAGAGAAAATTATCAACATACTTCATACGAATAATCCCATACAAGTTCGGTACCAGCTTTAATATTTGATGTTGTAAAAAAAGCTACCCACGGAAATCGTACATCCCATGTTTCAATAAATACATTTTGAACAAAAACATTCGGTGAACATGAATGATTATAAAATCGTGATACATTTCCTTTAAAATGAGCATCCATAACAAATACTCCTAAATCATAATTTGCTTGTTGATAACTAGATAATCCTTTACTTTTTTCTTCAATAGATAGATGTTTATCTAAAGAATAAATTTTTTTCTTTTGAAATATTTTTATTAATGAAAACATACTTCTATTATGTTGAGTTTCTAATAATTCATCAGAAAATAATTGAGAATCTCCATGATGAATATTGATTTGTTCATCAGTTTGATCTAAAACAAAATAAATATAATTTCCAGAAGTTTATTTTGAAAATTCATACCTTGCTGAATAATTGTTCTTGGTTTTTTCTGTAAGAATGTTGGTTTAAGTGAAGTTATAAAATCTAATGCTGTAAAATAAACATCACCCTTAGTTTTATCAACACCACGTCGATTAGCATCTTCATCATTGAGTATTTCTCCAGTATAAAAACTTAGAAAAGTACCCGCCGGTAAATCATATAATGTTCGTACACCCCAACCTTTCTCCGATGTATTATAGATTTGTAATAGAGTATTTAAACCAAATTGCACACAACGATTTGTACAACGTGAATCACATTTACATTTATCATTACATTCATATATACCTGAATGAATTTTTTCAAGTAATCGTCCATGTTTATAACCAAAATTTCTTTTTGATAATGCATCATAAAGAAAAAATCTCATTTCATCTGTATGATCATTACTATCATCATCCTCATCTATTGATTGACGAAATATTTCTTTTAATGAACCAATTAAATCTTCATAATAATGTGATTGTATAATTGAATCATATGTTTTTTGCCAACAAGCACATTTTGTTGTATCAATACAACCATCTAGACATGAACAACCTTTAGTATTATCTTTATCAATAATAATATCTGATGTATATGGTATTCGTTCTGTTATATATTCAAATTGTTTGGGTAATGTTGAATCAATTTCATTTACTAACATTAATGGTACTTTTTCTTTACCTAATGCATAATCTTCAAGATTAACAAATGCTGTATTTGGTGAAATGAATTTTTGTATAACACGACAATTCATATCAAATGTAAATTGCCGTATTGATAATGGTGAATCAATTTGATAAAGATATCCATGTAAACGTTCACCATCAGTAAACATTTGTCCACATGGTGAAACATATACAATTGTACCAAGATCATTACGTATTTGACGTTTCCATCCATAATTTAATGGTATTAAAAGAAAATGACATTTATTATTATTATTTACTATTGATTGTTTATCAGATGCAAAACGTTTACATGGTGGTTCATAGGATGATAATGAATTAAATAATGGTTGAAGACGTAATGAACCACGATAAAGCCATTCATGTTTATTTAATACAGGTAAAAATACACGCATAAGACTTGCATCAACTTTTGATACAATTGCATTTATCCATTGTCCATTTAATTCAATATTAATATGATCTTTAACAGATACATTAACAAGACGTCGTTTTGGATATGTTAATACATAATTTTCTATATATTGTTTTGTACCTAAATCAACTTTAGATAAATAATTTGATAATGGTTCAAGTAATAATCGAATTGCATTTGAACGTAAATAAAATGGTGAATCACTATCAGCAAATATTAAAAAACGTTGATCATTTTCAATTGATGGTTGTTCAGCTATAATACCACGTAATGGTTTATCAATATATCTTGATGTATCAGCATCACCACTTGGCATACAAAGTACACGTGTACCAACATTGATTTGATCATTTATTTGATCATTTAAAGCTACACGTTCAGGTGGATAACGATAATGATCTTGTGAAGTTGGTTTATGATGACAATTCGATAAACGACATGTCTAAAAGAAAGAAATTTATAGATTTAATTTCATTTTTTTTTTGAATATTTACTAATATTTGAAGTTTATTATCATGTGTTTGCTGTGCACGAACGAAATATGCCATTGTCCATCCATGTGAAGGATTATAAACAAGTACGCGTTGGCCAACATCAATAGCCAAAGGCATGATGAAAAAAATTTTTTAATTTAAATTTTTCGGTTTTTTTAGTTAATTAATAAAATAAAATTGTTGAAGTTTTTTGTTTCGTTAAAATCTTAAGTCATTTATTGGTTTAATAGGATTTGTTACTGAAAATAGAATAAAAATAAAAATATTATTATTTTCAAAAATAATTTATATTTAGTTGAAAATAATCTAATTTTAACACTAACAATATGTTTATTACTAACAAAGAGATAAATGAACTGATCAGAACGATATATATGACATTTTAGTTTATATATACAAAGAGGATCTAGAATTATATTTAATTGGTAAATATTAACGAACCAATCAAAACAATGATTTTCTTATTTCTTAGAAGATTTTTTATTCAGAAAGATGGTTGATCAACATTATTTTGTTGTAGCAACGTTTTTATGTCTTATGAATTATGTAGTTATGAAAATATAGAATAAAGCCTTATGGGTTTATCTTTTGAATAAATACGTTTTGTACCTATATTAATTGGCACATGAAAATGAATGAATGAGTGTGTTCTGCGATGAATTTTAACAGCGAATAACATTCGCGTTACCTATGAAAAGAATCATTGTAAAATAATAGTAACTGTCTCTGTCTATTGAGTCATTACAGATTTTCAAAAAATTATTTTTATTTTCATCTTGTTGTAAGAAGAAAAAGAAATATAATAGTTTACATATATCTGTTCTAAGTAGTACTGGTGATTTATGAATGTACTTATATAGAACTTGGCTATAATGATTTATATGATAATAATAAATATGTCTATAACGAATCAATCTACAAAAATAATTTTTTAATTAAATATTCTCATAGTATTTATTTGATATAAAATAAAGATTTTATTCTTCGAATATGATCATAATTACAAATATTATTTATCGATAATTTAAAATCATGATTTCATATGCACTTCGCTTAAATATATAAATAAATAGCCCTAGTTGAACTTCTTTGTTCATGCGGTTGATCTCAAGATGTGTTCACAGTGCATGACCTTCTTGTTCAAGTATGTCATTTGCTTGACTAGGGAGTACTGTAATCAACTATTTCCTTTCAAGTATTATTGATAAACTTTTGATTTATTTTAATCATTCAAGTTTATTAACAAATAAATAGCTCAACTTTTTATCCTTAATAAAAGTAAAACGATATAAATCTTTTTAATTATCACTCTTTCTTATCAATATATATATATATGTAGTTCATAAATCTGTATTATTAAAAGTTTCATTACATTTTTTGGTTATGGATAATACTATCATGAATTCAACACCAACTGAATCTGAGGATGACGATACATGGGCAAATGATAAATGGATGGTACCCTATTTATTTCTTTTGCTAATTATTGGAACAATTGGAAATAGTTTTGGTATACTTCTATTTCAAAATTCTGCTATGCGTAAATATTCATGTTCATTGTATTTTTTATTGATGGCAATATTTGATGAATTAACTTTATTTTGTTGGGTAGTAAATCGATTATTCGGTGAATTATCTTATACATCATTTTCTAATCGTTCAACAATATTATGTAAACTATTTGTTGTTGTTTACTATAGTTCATCACAAGCAGCTGTTGGTATGCTTGTATTAGCTATGTTTGATCGATTATATACAACATTTAAAATAGCACATGGCTATTTTGATGTTCGAGTTCTTACTCGTCGACAACATTTTCAATATATTTGTTTAGGTGTTTTTTTCTCTATACTTATTGCAATGAATTCTCTATTATTTGGTTCACAATTATTTTTATCACCGGAAGATGATATAGAATATTGTCTTATTATTGATCCGGATATAACTCAAATTTATTCAATTATTGATTTATGTATTTATGCTATTGTACCTTGTATATGTATGCTTATAGGTGATATTCTTATATTATATTATATTCAAAAAGCAAGAGCTCGAGTTATAACAATTAATAGTTCAAGTAAACGACGAGAAAAACAATTATCAATTATGCTTGTAATTACTTCAATGATTTCATTATTTATTGTTAGTCCATATAGTTTTTTGAAACTTCTTATTAATTTTTCAATTATTCTCGATACTAATATTCGTACATTATATACATTGAATGATGCATTTGGTCTGCTATCAACATGTACACATGCTATGCACTTTTATCTCTTTCTAATCATTAGTAGTACTATTCGTAAACATTTTAAAAGTTTATTACAGTCTCTTGTGACTAATTGTAGTAATGCAAGAAATATAATTCAACCAGTTGTAATAGCACCAATAAAAACAACTATGTCATCTCAACCAACTGTACATATTATTCAACGAACACCTTGTCAACAATCGATTCGATGAAGACAGTGACACTTTTACCTTATATTACTATCTTTTTTTTCAATAAATAGAAATAGAACTATGTATTTTTTTAATCTATCTTATTTAAAAGATTTTATTCTAATCTGAATTTTTTTATTCTTAAAACAATTATAATTAATATTATTCACTACATTATCTATTGATTAAATCAATACAGAATTTTATCTAAATGAAAATTACATTAAAAAAAACACATTTCATAAAAATCACATTTTTTATCTAATTACGAATAACACCACGAATAGCTTGACCTGGTGGTTTTGTATCCTTATCTATCATGACTAGTTTACTATTACGAACAACAAATGTTCCATTAATAAGTACGTGTATTATTCCTTGTGAAGGAAGTTTTGGTTGATCATATGTTGCACAATCTTTTATTGTCATTGGATCAAATATACATAAATCTGCAATAGCACCTTTACAAATACGACCTCGAGTTTTCATTTGTGATGAAGCACTTTCTAATCTTTGTGCTGGTAGTAAAGACATTTTTCGAATAGCTTCCATTACTGTTATTATACCACGTTCACGAACATAATGACCAAGAACACGTGAACAAGAACCAGCTGCACGTGGATGACCACGAAGTGCATCACTACCCATCAATGTAATTGGACTTTGAAGACAATCAATAACAGCTTGTTCTGGTATTGAATTAATAATAATTAATCCACCTTCTTTTCGATACTTAGCAAAAGTAATTGCATCTAATGATTCTCCTGTATTCACATATGTCAAACAATCATAACTTATACCTAATTGTTCTTGCCATAAATCATCTTTAAATAAAGTAGAGTCAATAGAACTACAGCCAGCTAAATAAGGATCTAAAATACAAAATTTCTGTATTTCAAATTTCATTATATCAATAAAAATAACTTACAAAATTCTGTTGTTATATCCATTCCATTTTTATGTGCATCATGTATAAGTTCAAGTGCTTTATCTGTTACAGCTAAACAAGTACTATGTACATGACAAACATTAATCGCAGCTTGTGTACATGCTCCTAGAGCAAGAACTTCTTCAAGTGCAGCTAAACTTCCATTTATTTCTTGTGCACCAAAATGACGCATATGAACATGACAACAAACATTATATTTTTTTGCTAAACGAAAACATTCAACAATTTCCCATCGTGTTGATGCTGGAACATAATGAATACCAAAACCGACTGCCATAGCACCACGTTGAAGACCATATTCAAGTTCATTTTTTATCTGATCAAGTTTATCTGCTTGTAATGCTGCCGGTGAATCACTTTGTGGTAAAAAACCTGGTGGATGTTTAAATACTTTCATTCGTACTTGAATATGTCCAATAGCTACTCCATGATTAACTAAAGTTTTATTTTCTCTCTCAGCATACCATTGATCAATATCATTTGTTCCAACTTCTAATTCAAATACTGATGTTACACCATCCTGACATTTCAATGCATAATATTCATCACTATGTTCATGTGAATGAACATCAATAAAGCCTGGGCAAATAACTAAATTTGAAATATCAATTTCTACTTTTCCCTTTAAAATTTCTTCACTAATTGATTCAATTAATCCATCAACTATACCAATAGATCGTATAGCATCTAAATTTGTTTCAGGATCAATAACTCGACCATTTAAAAAAACAAGATCATGTATCATTTTTCAATAATATTTTCTATAATTAAAAATAAACAACAGGCATATATATATAAAATATAGGAAGAACCGAAAATCTGAAGACTGATTATAACAAAAATGATATTTGGCCGTTATATACAAACATAAAAACAAAAAATATAGAATAATTTTTTATAATAAAAATAAATCACTGTTTAATCAAGTACAACAATTTCAGGTTGATCTTTACGTTTTTTTAATTCGGAGGACATTATATCTTTTGATATTGATCGTTTTTTAGTATTATCAGTTATTTGATTATAGAGTGTTATATTATTAGATGTAAGTTGTTGTTGTCGTCGTCGAGGTATAATTGTTTGTACTTGATTCTCAGGTTTGAGAATAATAGGTTGTGTTTCTTTAGTACTATTAAGTGAAATATTGACTTTAGCTTCTAAAAAATCTTCACCGGCTGTTGTTTTATTTACAGGTGTTGATACAGGAGATGACGATCTTGATGCTTATAAAGATAAAAAGAAACATAGATATTTTTTTATATTCGATTGGTAAATACTTACATAAAGGAGGGAGAATATCAACCATATCATAGTGAGTTGGATGCATTTTATTATTCGATGATTTAATAAGCGGCTCTTGCTCGTCTTCATCATCATCATTATCAGATTCAACAGTTGATTCTTCTGTTTCAATATTTTCTTCTGGTTCTAGTTCTGGATTCATTTGAGAAAATTCATTGAAAATCTACATATAGAATATTATGAATTGGTTTGAGAAATAAAACATTTCATTATACTTTTTCAGTTTTAACTACAGCTTTACGTTCGTTTTCAATTAAGACTTTCTCAATTGCAGAACTATTTAATGCTGGATCATTTCGTTCAATACTAAAAAGAAAAATAATCAATTAGAAATAAAGAAAAGTCTTTGTTCGAAAAAATATACTCGAAATTTTCTGGAAGACGACTGTACATAATATCATTAAAATCTGCCATTCGTCGATCTTTAACTTTTTTACCAATTAATTTAAATGATTTTGTGGCAAGATCTTTTTCAGCATCAATACTAGAATAAAATTTAAATTAACAAAACAAAAATATTCCAAGTCAAAGTTTTATTATACCTAAGATTAAGTTTATATTGATTATTCGTTTTCTTTACTATATCAAGAACATCTTGAAATGATGGTAAATATTTTGTTCGATTAATCATATCTTCAAGTGCTTTATTTATCAATGGATAATCAATATCAGTTTCTAAACTTATTGATAGATTTTTGAGAAAACAAAATGTTTAAGTAAATCGATATTAACCTGTTAAAGTAACTGGTTGATCAAGAATTCTTTCAGTAGATGTTGACTGTTTTTTTAATTGAGCAAGTCTCATATACATCTAAATTTATTTTAATCATATTCGATCATCTATTATTAAAATATACAATGAATATTACATCACAAGCTCGTTTTTTTAGACTTGATTCTACTTTATATAAATCACAATTTTCCATTTCATCTAATGACATATCTTTTTCTTCTAATTGACGTATCATTTTTGATAAACTATTTAATCGTCGTTCTAATTTACGAATTTTTTTCTCTTGTTTTATTTCATATTCATTATTACTATTCACTGTATTTGTAGTCATTTTTGATTCGGTATTTTTATTTGGTAATTGAGATTCATCGAGTACTGTAAAAATATTATTGCATGAATCAAAAGTTTGTTCAGTTGTTATTATACTATATTCATTAGTAGTTGATGATGATAAACTAAGAGCTATTGTATTCGATGATATAATTACAGTTTTTTCACATGCGGATGTAATTGTCTGCCGTGAATTAGTAGTATGAAGAGAAGAACTAGGAGGTAATTGTTGAGATGACCTGAAGTAGAAAGAAAAGAGAAAATAATTTATTGATGCTTTAGTGAAGTGTGCTTCAAATTTAGAGTTTTCGCGAAAAACTCTACCTGAAAACTGTTTTGATTGCTCTAATAGATACTCTCGACTAGTAATGCTCAAGAAAAGAAAGCAAATAGTTACAAGCTACAAATTGTCGAAAAACTTGACCTTTATTGATTACTACAAGATAGAAAAGTCAATATAAAGGTATTTCTTACCGTATTAATTTGATAGAATGTTTCTTTAGTTGTTCATCGAATGAAGATAATAATTTAAAATATTTCGTTGAATTATCGTTCCTGCTAAATTTATCATAAAGATCATTTAGTGTTACTTGAAAATCGGCTGAACATAAATAAGATGATAATGTTGAATTAAAATGACGACGAAGTTTATTTTGTAATAGATTTATTTCTTTTTCATGTACAAGAACTTTACTAACTAATGAAAGAAACTATAGGGTAAGAAAAGAGAAATAGAATCTTGACTAATTAGTTTTTTGAAATATATTGAACAAACCTGTTCAAACTGAGTTCTAATATCATCGAATGTTTTCTCTGCCATTCTGAAAAATAAACAAGACATTTCTATTTAGATATGTCAACAATACTTATTAATCATGTATTCCTGTCAATTGAATCTAGTTCTAATACTATTGTAAGAGAATGTTTTGATAAGATGAAAATATTGGGTATAATACTTGTTATCACATATCGAGATAGTTGACTGCATTAGTTAATCTAATTCACCATTGATATCTACATTCGAATAGATGGTGTGAGCAAACAGATTGATAACTGATACAATTTAGATAATATATATAATCCGAATCTATAATGATATTTCATTATTATTAATTGAAAACAATGCGTAACTGTTATAGATGTAAAATAATGACATACGTCAATGAAAAAACTCATGCGTAGATTTGAAGAAAAGAAAAAAAAAATAATGAAAAATAACAGAAAGAAAAAGATCGTATCAATACAATCGATTGAATTGTGTGTGCTAAGAATCTAATGGCAACCATCATTTATTTTAAACTTTATCAATATTCAAAATTTTTCATTACAATGGCAAAGATAAAGGATTGTTTATTGAAACTTTTCACACTAAATAGTAATTTTGAAGATAGATGAAGTTTTATAATGAACAATATTGATGCATTATGTTATAGTATTGAAAGAATACGAAGAATATTCAATACGAAAGTGACGGTAAACAATAAGCTAAGTTTTTACAAAGGTACAATTTAAATCAGAAACTAGTGTTACGTTAATAAGAGACTATAATTTCGATATATACTTAGTAACAAAACTTTAAATACCATCCGCTCAGTAGCTTCACTGGTTATACATATAAACTATATATACACAATTAACTTTATGTGTTTATTTTTCACAAGAATGAGAAAAGAAAATCCAAAGATTGCATTATTATTCATATTTTGCTTTTTATCATTACAGTTTATGTTTATTTTGAATTGTTTTTATAATGAAAAAATATTCGTATATGCTTTTTTTAAATCATCTTTTGATAATTCAATTAATTTATCATGAGAGAAAAATAATTTTAAAATTTTTTTTAAAATTTAGTATAAATAATAAACAGCTCAGTAATAGTTTGTTTTCAGGCCACAACCGACTCTATAGTGAACGCAGGCATGTGTCCAGAGACCGATTGGATCAAACGCAAATTAACTCATCATAGCTGTTATTTTAAAATAGATTCAAATTGTACAACTGACCATCACCACCCCAAATAAATAAATGAATGAATGAATGAAAAGCCACAAACATCCATCTAACCTAATCGTTTTATTACACTATGGATCAATTCGATGTCCTCTATTGTTGAAAAAAACATATTTTTATTTAATAAAATTTTTTCTAAATACTTTCTCTAGATAATTTAAATTATTTATTAAAACAAAAATCATTTTATAAACTCTTTTTTAACGCCCTCTTTTGATATACTTCCTAACTAATGTTCGAATATCAACCAATTAACAAAAGTATTTGTTTATTTGTTGACTCATCGTTATCGTTCATAACCTAAACGTACGAGTACGACTTTATTATTTGAAAACAATCAATTATGGTTGAATTACATGATATTGAAATGAAAGAAGTTGATCCATCAAATGGATCAAATCCAACTAGTACAACAACAGTCTCAAAAGACGAAAAAAAAGATGCAGATACTTTAACACTTGATGGTTTGATTTAATTATTTTTATAATTAACTTTCATTTTTTTTTCTCTAAAATAGATATTAAAGAACAAGTACGTACAATAGAGAAAGCAGTTAATTCTAAAGAACCTCGTTTTATTCTTCGTGTATTACGTGGACTTGCTTCAACACGAAAACGTTTAAATGAAGATGTTATTCGTCGTCTCATTTTATTCTATTATGGTTCAACTTCAAGTGAACGAGAAATTCTACTTGGATTTGCACAATCAGTATCTCAGGTTTGACTCTCTTTTTTTCCTATTAATAAAATACAAAACTAATTTATTTAGCCAATGGATGTTGATATGGAAAAAGCTAGTAGTTCACCGGCACCGGTTACAAATGAAAAACAATCTGTCTCACGTCCTCAAACATCACGAGCACGTGCTGCTTCATTACCTGAAGTTGATTTATTTATACATTTAATTGTACTTCTCTATTTAATTGATCGAAATTCATTAAAAGCGGTAAAAAGAAAATAAAATTTACATTTTCTTGAATTTATTTATAACGAAAAACTTCTAGGCTCTTGATTGTGCAAAACGTTTAGTGGATAAAACAAGTGTACTTAATCGTCGTACACTTGATTTACTATCAGCTAAATGTTATTTTTATTATGCACGTATATTTGAATTAAATAATATGCTTGATACAATTCGACCGTATGTTCGTTTATTTCGTTTTTTTCTTTTTTGCTTTAAAAAAATATTTTTATATTTAGATTTTTACACAGTCGATTACGTACAGCAACATTAAGAAATGATTTTGAAGGAACAGCTGTTTTAATTAATTTATTATTAAGAAATTATCTTCATTATAATCTTTATAGTCAAGCACAAAAACTTGTACTTAAATCTGTTTTTCCTGATCATGCATCCAATAATGAATGGGCTAGATATCTTTATTATCTTGGTATAGATTTTTGCTAGATTTTTTAAGATAAGAAATAAATATGAAAATATTTAGGTCGTATACGTGCTATGCAATTAGAATATACGAAAGCTCATCAACATTTATTAACAGCTATTCGAAAAGCACCACAACAAACAGCTATTGGCTTTCGACAGAATGTAAATGATAAGATTATTAATAAAATTATTGAAATATTTTTTTTTGTCTAGGCTCATAAATTTCTTATAACAGTTGAATTATTACTTGGTGATATTCCTGATAAAGCAACATTTAACAATCCGCAACTTAAACGATCATTAGATCCATATTATCAGCTAACATTGGGTATAAAAATAAAAGGTTTCTTTCAATTTAGTTTTATTTTCATGTATTTTTATAGCTGTTCGTGCTGGAGATTTAAGTCGATTCAAAGAAGTTCTTGAAACCTTTGCTGATCGCTTTCAACAAGAAAAAACTTGGTCACTTATTATTCGGTTAGTAATTTGTAGAAAATTCGTTAGAAAAATAATTTTCTTTTTTTTAGATTACGACATAATGTTATCAAAACAGGCATTAAAATGATTAGTTTATCATATGCCAAAATATCATTTTCTGATGTTGCTCAAAAATTACAACTTGATTCACCGGAAGATGCTGAATATATTGTTGCTAAAGTAAATTGATCGGATCAATTTATTTTTAAGATTTTCGATTGAATATTTCTAGGCAATACGTGATGGAGTAATAGAAGCAAGTATAAATCATGAACAAGGTTATGTACAATCACGTGAAATAATTGATGTTTATACAACACGTGAACCAATGAATGCATTTCATCAACGTATTGAATTTTGTCTCAAAGTTCATAATGAATCAGTTAAAGCTATGCGTTATCCACCAAAGAAATATAATGAAGATTTAGAAACTGCTCAAGTAAATTTAATCATTTATTTTTGTTTTTTATTTCTCTCTATTTTTCGTTTTAGGAACGACGAGAACGTGAACAAGAAGAATTAGAATATGCTAAAGAAATGGCTGATGATGAAGATGATTTTTAATTAAAAGAAAATATAGCAAAATTTAACATTGACTCTATTTCGTATTTTCATTTGTTACTTCTTTTTTTTCTCTCTTTCTTCTTTTAACCTAAATAAAATCGAGATGCTCGTAAAAATACTACTTCAATTTTTAATTCACAAAAAACTTTTTCTAGATGTCAAAAATACTGAGGATATACCTTCAGTATATATATTAAAATATGAAATTCTTTTATAGAAATACTCAAAAACCGATAACAATAAATAATAGTACGAATTCAAATGTAACTCTACCTAGTAATATATTAAAAACATCTGATACAATTAATTTAATTGATGATGGAAAAGACTTATCAACAACATTAACTGCATCATCATCATCGATTTTAAAGGCAGTTGATTTGTCAGATAATCTTCCATTAGTATTAACTACATCTACAAACGAACATCTATCTACAAATGAACATCTATCAAAAAAACATCCGGGTTTATTACGTTTATTTGATTCAACTGTTTGTACTATTTCTATTATTATATCGTATTTATTCAGTACAAAAGAACCTGTTGTTCAACAATTTCTCGGAAAAAAATTATTTGAATATTCATATGATGAAGTAGATTTTTATTTACCACAGTTACTTAATATGTACATTCATATACAATCAATATCGACAGTTATTCATGACTATATAACTACAAGGTAAAAAAATCGAATATTTTTTTTATTTATTTATGGATTTGTTTTAATTTAGATGTTCTCAAAGTGTAGATTTTTCTCTCGAATGTGCTTGGTTATTTGACGCATATATTACTGATCAAATGAAAGTATCAAAAAAACCCAATGATGCCGTCCGCCTTTTATTTGATATTTTATATGAAAAATATAAACCGAAAATAATCTATATACCGACATTAGCAAATAATTCAATAACGAATCATAATCATTTAACACTTGATGAAGATGAAAATGAGAATGTTACGATTGATGAACAAGATAAATCTGACACACCATTAAATCAAGAAAATACAATGATACAAATAACTAAAACAAAAGGACATCAAAAATCTAGAAGTGATGCATCAGGTAAACTAGGAAAATCTTCTTCTTTCTCTCGATTAATAATATTATTTTCAGGTCTTCTTTTTTCTTATTTTAGTAAGTTGTATAGAAGGATTTTAAGACTTGCTTGCATAGTTTTTCTTCTTATTCCATTAACCTTAATATATAACAATATTCATTTTATTTTAAAAAAAAACGTTCTTATTCAATGTTATATTTTTAGACGATTCAGCGGCAATTATAAATGATGAAATAAATAAACAACAATATCGTCGTCAGCCGAGATTATATTTAGGTGATCTTAACTCAGGTCGTGCATTTGATAATAATTGCGTATGTTTTGATAATACTTTTGGTTTTCGACGACAAGAATGTATATGCAATGTAAATATCTATCTTATTTAATTATTTGATTTATTATTATTCATATATAGGCACCAAGATTATCACCGGAACGAGAATTTTTGGCAGCATTGATTAATATTGGTAAAAAATTACCACATGTACCAACAAAAGAAAAAAAAAGTATGAAGTTTTTTTTAAGAAATGTAATGTATATAAATGTTGTCTTATTGTTTCGAATAGCTCAAAATTTAATTGGTGAAATGAAACGAATGAATATGAATTTACCAGCTAGAGTTTGGATTCCATTTTATACATTTCCACATCATGTTGTTAGAATTGCATATACAGAAGCAACTGTATTGAATTCTCGAGATCGTGTATGTTGTATTCTATCATTATAATCTTGATAGTTAGAAAAAATCGATAATAGTATAGTTCTTGTTGCTCTATATTACTTTATAAGAAGACGGATTCAAGTTATCAACTTAAAATTGCAACTTTCTAATTATGATTTTTTTTTGATAAATCTAGGCTCCTTACATTGTTTATATTGAAGTTGTACTCTGTGATAATGTTTTTGTATCTTCGTTACCTTCAAAACAATTTGATATGAGATTACGTTCAACAAAATCAGAAGAAAATATGCTTCATCCATTAATAACAATCAATAGCATAATTAGTGATTATCCTAATTATGAAACTCGAAGTCTTGATACAGAATCAATTGAACCATGTCAGTCATTGGCTAATGGTGAAGATACTGATGTATGGTCAGTTAGTGATGAAACAACTGGTGATGAACAACAACAACAACCAATTCCAAAACGTAATAGTTTTGCACATCATCGTTCTCAACATTTAATACTAAGTGCATATCATTCGGATACTCAATCACTACGTTCAGTTGAAAGTCGTACGAGTCAACAGGAGATTACACCAGCTGAAGTACGAAGAAGAATAAGTGAAGCGAAATCAACTGGTCCAATTTTGTTTGATGTAAAATAGAAGAAAAAATTTCGTTTTCTTAATCTTAATATTCGTTTTTTATAATAGCGTGATCCTGATGATCCATCAGCAGCTACATTAAAAGAACCCTGGGATAGAAAAGAACAACGAATTCGACAATCATCACCTTATGGTCATCTTGAAAATTGGCAATTAGTTGCAGTCATTGTTAAATGTGGTGATGATCTTCGTCATGAATTACTTGCTTATCAATTTATGGTTAAATTAAAAGAAATCTGGCGTAATGAACATGTACCAGTATTTGTACGTCCAATTAAAATTCTTGTTTTATCAAATAATAGTGGTAGAATAGAAATTTCGAAAAAAATAATTTTTAACTATTTTTGAATCTTATAGGTTTGATAGAACCCATTCTAAATGCTGTTTCTCTTCATCAAATAAAGAAAAATTCGAGATTATCATTAAGAGATTATTTTCTACATGAATTTGGTAGTGAAAGAAGTGAAGAATTTTTAACAGCTATACATAATTTTGTTGAAAGTTGCTCAGCTTATTCTATTATTACTTATTTATTACAAGTTAAAGATCGGTTAGTTGAAATATTTACAATAATCTTTTAATCTTTTCTTTCTTTCTTTAAAGACATAATGGAAATATTTTATTAGATGATGAAGGTCATGTTATACATATCGATTTTGGTTATATGTTATCAGCTACACCAAAAAATTTAGGTTTCGAAAGTTCACCATTTAAAATTACACAAGAATTTGTTGATATTATGGGTGGATTAGAAAGTGATATGTATAAATATTATAAAATACTTATTTTTCGTGGTTTAATTGCGGCCAGAAAACACATGGATCAACTAATGCCTATTGTTGAAATTATGCAACACGGTAAAACATATATATACATATGTCTCAATGAAATCTTGAATCTTTTTTCTTTCTAGGTTCACAATTAAATTGTTTTTCAAAAGGAAATGTTACTTTAGGATTACGCGAACGATTTCATTTAAATATGACAGATGAACAATTAGAATTTCATGTAGAAAAAATGGTTGAAAGTAGTTTAAATTCATTAACAACAAGAGTTTATGATACATTTCAATATTATACTAATAATATAAGCAAGTAAATAAAATACAGTATTATCTATTTTCTTTTTTTTGTAATAATAATTAAAACCGCGTTTTTTGTTTTTCTAATTCATTATATAGCAAGGATTTATTTTACAACTCTATATTCTTTTTATTTATTTGTTCCACTTTATATTTATAATAATGTTACTTTTAGTTATAAGTGCATTGAAAGTAACAGTTTGTTTTTCTTTTTCGACAGTTTTGCTCTTTATCTATTACTTGTGAAATATATGATTGATTTTGTTTTTGTTACAAGAGAAAAAATGAATTATTTTGACTTTATATATATATATATATTCATTAGAAAGAGTAAATTAATGAACTGGATAACATTTATATAATACTAAAATAAACGATTTTCAATTAAGTGTGTAACATACAGGCAAGAATCTAATACTTTCGTAATTATACGTATTTACTAATAAATTTCAATAGAAAGAATGAATAATATTTATTATGTACATAAAAATGTTTTTTTTATGTTCGTTTAATGTATGATGTTGTGATATTGATTGAATGGTTTCATTAGTTATAATGAAAGAAAAATATAACTACTTATTCATTCAAAATTTCTATAGACTATGTCGTATAAAATGCAGTGAATATTTTTGAGAAATAATTTCATTTATATGGCTCTAAGAACAGGTAAGACATGGTTTAATACATAATGATTCTTAACATAAATTTCTTTTTATAGCGTTCATAGTATCGATACTGATTACATCAGTAGCATCAGCATCTATCGATAGATATTTTGATCGTCGTCTCTTTTTTAATACTCCAAAAATAACTACAACGACTGCGAAAACATCATTTAGTCAAACTTTTACCAATTGGTTAAATGGAATTGTATCAGACAATTCAAATAAAGACAATTACTCTGATTCTTCTAGTAAATTAGCTTCATTGAAAAATCTTCTATCATCTTTATCATCATCATCATCAGGTGGTACAAGCAGTAAACTTGATAAGCTTTTCCAAATATTAAATATGAATACTGCAAATGATCCGTCATCATCAAATAAATTAAATAGTTTACTTTCATTTTTAAATACTTATGGTTTATCATCATCTTCATCAACTAATCTTCAATTAGCAATGAAATTAATCAGTATTGCACAAGGCACTGGTAGTTTAAGTTCATTAAGTGTTAATGATATGATGTCATTAGTTAACTTTGTTAGTGGTTAGATTCGAACATATTTATTTAATTAATCATTTGATATTCTTAATACTTTCTCTTTTTGTTTTGTTCTTCATCCAATAATGAATAAATAGATGTGCAAATTATCGATGTATTGTCTTTTCTGTAGTGACATATGTTTCTATTGCCTTGTCTTGTTTCAATTCAATCACCACTCACTCACTCACTCACATACGCTCTTTTCTCTTCTAGTCTCTTTTTTTTTTTGTCTAATTGTTTCTATTCGAAGCACCTCCTGCTGATTGGATTGAACATAAAGAGAGAATATAAAGAAGAGTACGTGACGCCCATGTCTGATGATGGGAGTTATTTAGATTTTGTTGTTTTTTTTTTGTTTTTTATTTCGAAGAAGAATTATTGCTGTAACATTCATCATCACTGACAACATCAATATCATTCTCCTCACAACATTCATCTTCATCTACACCTTCGGATAATGGACTACCCGATGTATTTTGTAATTGTCGACGAACTTGTTTTTTATGTTTCATACGACGATTTTGAAACCTAAATTTATATAAAAAAAATATTTTTATTTAAATTTAACAGAAAATATATTTACCATGTTTTGACCTTCAAATTGGTTAAAAAAAAGAGAAATATTATAGAAAAAATGAATAGAATATTGTCAATATTTCTTACCTGTGCTTCCGATAAATTAAGTGCATTAGCTAATTCAACTCGTTCAGGTGTACTTAAATATTTTTGACCATCAAATCGTTTTTCAAGACCATTAAGTTGATGATCACTAAACACTGTTCGAGCTTTACGTCGTCGACAATGTTTAAGTGAATGTTCACTGTTAAGATAGGCGTGAAAACTCAAACCTAAAACGAACGACAGACATTACAGATGGTTATTCGACGTAATATACTTGCTAGACGATAAAGACACGCCCTGTCTGACTGACCTTGACAGAGAAATGAATCCACCCCTTTTTTTTTTCTTTTTATACAACAGGTGTGTGATTTTTCATTTTAATTAAATAATTACCTTATGAATAAGATCAGTAGTCAGATAATGTTCATTGAAAAAGAAAAAAAGAAATGAATGACGATCTTCTTTGTTCTTTTATAAAAAGAGATGTTGAGCCGATTAGTAAAATATTCTCATTAAAATAACTATTCGTTCTACTCATTAGTCACCTCATCATCGTTCTACAACAACATTATTGTCGTCTTAGTGGACATGCAAAAAAAAACGAAAAAAAGAAGAAGAAGATGACGACCACCCGTCGAGTTTTTTAAACAAGAGTGTCTACCTATTTATTGTAAAAAAAACTTTTTTCTCTTCTTCGATTTTAAGACATACCATGAAAAAAGAATGGATGTAATTCAGGTTTAATAGCAGCATATTGATTAAATTGATTAGGTGGTTGAAAAAAATTAAGCGATATTGGTGATATATCATTAGCTAATACAGGAGCAGATTCTTTTGTTGGAACAGGAGGATTCGATGGTATTGGTACAGGTACCGATGTTATTGGTCGCTTGAAAGCAGATAGTAAATCATCAATCAAAAAACTACTCTTGATCGTTGCAGTCATAGTTATGTTTGTATTTCAATCAAGTGATAATAGATGCTCATCAACATTTTTTTCTCTTGTGTATGTTCTCAATGGTAATACTAGTGGCAAGAATTTCCATAACAAATTGCAAGCAATCACAACGAGAAAAAGAGAGAAAGAGAGAAAGAAGAAATTTCATTGGTACTAGAAATTGAAATGAGAAAACATGATGCTCATTGGACGATAAAATTGTTCTCTCTCTCTCTCTCCTTTTCTCTTTCCCTAGTTAATTTTGCACTAATATGCTTTGAAGAGGAAAAAAAGGAAAAGAGTTTTATTCGGTTCGACGTCTTAGTTAGCATATTGGAGGATTTACTATATAAGTTGATGTATTTTGGTCCTCTCTTTTCTAATTAGTACGGATGATGTTTGAATAGCATGCAATGCTTTTACAAGTAGAAATAATTAAATCAGATCAATCCTGAGTATTATTTTTTTAGACATAAGAATAGAAGAAAAGAAAAGGTAATAACAAATGATGAAGAGATCCGGAAATGAAACAAGATTTGCCAATTCAAATATGTCAGACATTATATATAGAAACAATAATTTAAAATAGAAGAAAAAAAAGTATTTCATTTAGACATAAAACAAAGAACTTGTACTATTTTTTCGATTATGAACGTTCAGTTAAATTGATGTATATATAGATCTAATGAATTTTCAGTGTAATATTCAATAAAGCAACTTTCATATTTTGAAAAGTCTTTTTCTATTAGCTACTAAATGTCTTCTGAGAAGCATCGTGATTAGAGAATTAAATAAAATAACAAAATGTATGTCCCTAGATTATTTTTTTATTCATATCAATAATAATAATATAAAATATTTTATGATTGGATGAAGAATCTATTAATAAACAAATTCCATATACAATCAATGTGCGCGCTATTGTTTATTCAATCAGTAAAATATATTCATTAAAATATGTAATCCATATTTATTAAATTAGTACATTCAAGAAAGTATTCACTATGCTCAAGATAATCTATTTATTGTTATAGTCACACGATTTATTTCATTTTTATCTCACGCATTGATGACATGATTTCTTTTTTGTTGCTTATTTAACGATATCTAATTAGAAAAGTTTTTATTAAAAGATTTTGCTATATTTCTATCATTCAATGTTAACATGCAAGACTCCTACAAATATATTTAATTGAATTAATCTATATTCATATATATTGTAATGCCAAGATAAACTATTTGATAAAAAGGTAACGTATTGGAAATGAATAAAGACAGAATAGTATGAAGAAAAAAAAGGAGAATGTCAATTTTTTTTCCTTCTTTCTATTAAATGAGACATGTCATTCAAATACACACACACACACAAAGCTTGTAAAGAGAATGAATACTATCAAGTGAACAACAACAAAAAAAAAAGAACTAATTATAAGAAAAAATGTACAAATTTTAATTTTAATTTATGTTGTACGTTGTTTTAAAGCATTTGCTTCGAGATTAGCTAATTCATCTTGTGTCATTTCATGTTGTTTATTAAGTTCAGCTATTTGTTGAACAAGAAGAAGACGTTCTTGTAAGATTTTTTCTAATATTGTTTCATTCTAAATAAAAGACAAATATTAAATTAACCCTTTAATGGGCGACTTTTGGATGAGCAAGTTTTGTCGTTTTTTTTGCATAGAATGATAGCTTTGATGCAGATTATTAGGGTATTGTGTGTGTGTGGATATAGGTGTGGGTAGGTGTGACTGTGACTGTAGGTTTTGCCATCTTATCTATAACCACACCGACACCTACACTCATCCCCTTATGGATATACTCAATCTATGCAGTATCGGTCGATTAAAGTGAACCCAA
>CAJNOI010000039.1:0-23099 GCA_905250115.1 Adineta steineri
CCTTTTTTTGATTGAAATTAAAATGAGTAACAGCAAGATTCGAATAACAACGATTATATCTATTTCCAGTAGAATATCTTACAGAAAACAATATAGATTTATCCATGTGTATTAATATTAGACATAATAATATCTTTTCATCGGAAGTTATATTTTATATCAACCATTTTGATTATTTATAGATGTTAATGAATAATTAATCATATCAATATTCTTCGTAAAATAATGTGCTATCTTATGAAAAGTTTCGTGTAGCGAACACAGTTAGTAACTTACTTGATTATGATTATTTCAACTTTTTATGTGAAGTGTGAATAAATTAAGAAGATATTGTATTTGTGAATGAAATTGATTAGAATTATTATCTGTTGAAAACTGTTTTTCTATTGCTACATTTTTGTTCTTTTCTTTAAAACTTGTAATTGTTATTATCAGAGTTTTCTATCGGCGCCATCTATTTTAAATAAAATATAGGATTGTTGATTTATTAATTGATGAAATAAAAATTTATTTGTTGTTTTTGAAATTGATTAATTGAAATATCAGTCATTGTTTGTGATATGAATTTTAGTTTTATTCATTTTATAATTATAATTTTTTAAAGAATCGAGATGAAAATTAAGAAAGAAGTTTTTTTATTTATGCATTAACTGATGATCAGTAGGTCCTTACAGTACGTAAAATAATAGAGAAAAAAAAATAATAAAAAAGTAACAAGAAACAACGAGAGAACAAAAGAAAAATAACAGAGATCTCAACTAACTAATATAAAGAAAAGGTTCAGAAAAAATATGAAGAAGTTGAACATCCTCCATATCATATAAAGGAACAGAAGAATTAGAAGAAATCCAATCCATACATCTCTCAAAAAACTGATATGTTACCAACAAATCTTTTAAAAAGATGTAAGCATCTAATAGAATACTCTCTCTCCACTCGAGACTGTCAAAACCTATTCAATAAAGCATTTCACCATCAACAGAATCAGCTAGAGAACATAAATATTTATTCTGATAACGATAACATCTATCCTCAAGCGATAACTCATCAAATAAATACGCAAATAATCAAAAAAGAATTCTCATACAAATATATTATTTGTTGATTTTATTATTAGTATTATTTTAATGACTGTAACATTGATATGATATGCAAATATAAATAACGTCATTTAAGGATCTGAGTCATGTTAATCAAAATAGAATTGATCACATGTATTGCTTCAACAATATTTTCAAGGTTGTTACTTGTTCTTGCGAAATTACTCTTTCAATGTAATTTCGAAATTTCTTATGTGCAGTAAAACAATGTTATTTCGAAATTACATATGCGCAGTAAAAGAATGTTATTTCGTAATTACATATGCAGAGTACATTCAGGTATAAAAGGCGTCTTGTACTCCGTTAAATCTCCATTCTTTCACATTCTATGTTAATAAGAAGGTAGTATTTACTTCAATTTATCAATCAAATTTTTTGATTTGTATATCAAATATTACAATTATTCATTATGGCAAGACAACGTTCCGAAGCTGTAGCAGAGACAATGTCCAAGACACATAATATTCGTAATATGTGTGTCATTGCACATGTTGATCATGGTAAATCAACATTGACCGATGCTTTAGTGTATAAAGCTGGTATTATTACCGAACAACAAGCTGGTCAACGTCGATTTACTGATTCATTGGAAACTGAACAAGAAAAAGGTATTACAATCAAATCCTCTTCTGTTAGTATGTTCTATGAATTGGATGATCAAGTTCTTGGTTAGTACATTTAAAAAATGAATCTAGATTTCATATATATAAAATAAATTTTAATATTTAATAGGTGATCTCAAACGAGATGGTAATGGTTTTCTAGTCAATTTAATTGATTCTCCTGGTCATGTTGATTTTTCATCTGAAGTTACTGCTGCATTACGTGTAACTGATGGTGCATTACTTGTAGTTGATGCTGTTTCAGGTGTGTCTGTACAAACTGAAACTGTTCTTCGACAAGCTCTTTCTGAACGTGTACAATTAACCTTAATTATAAATAAAGTAGATCGTTGTATATTAGAACAAAAATTAGAACCGGAAGAACTTTATAAAAAATTATCCGGTATTATTGCTCGATGTAATGCATTAATTGCAACATATCGAAGTACTGATGATACAATTTATTCGGATGAACATTTTAATCCAAAATCAGGTAATGTTTCATTTGCTTCTGGCAAACAAGGTTGGGCGTTTACATTATCTCAATTTGCCACATTTTACGCTGAAAAAACTAAAGTATCCAAAGAAAAATATATGGATCGTTTATGGGGTGAATCATTTTATTCGGCATCAAATAAAAAATGGCTTTCATATGAACAATCAAGAACAAGTGATGATGCTAAACGTGGTTTTAATCAATTTATTCTTCAACCATTATATCAAATGCTTACTGCATGTGCTGATTTAAATATGGATGAAGTTCGAACATTATTAACAAAAATTGATATTAAATTACCTGCTGAAAAACTTGATGCTACTGTTCTCGACAGTAAAACAATAATGTCAAATGTAATGAAACGTTGGTTACCAGCTGGTGAAGCAATGTTACATTTAATTGTTCTTCATCTTCCATCACCTGCACAAGCACAAACCTATCGTATCCAACATTTATATGAAGGTCCACAAGATGATCAAGTTGCATGTTCAATGAAAGCTTGTGACCCAAAAGGTGATGTTATGATTTATATTAGTAAGAAAATTCCAGCTCAAGATGGATCACGTTTTCTTTGTTTTGGTCGTATATTTTCCGGTACAATCGTATCAGGAACAAATGTACGTATACTTGGTCCTGATTTTCATCCAGGTTCAACAAGTGATTTACAAATAAAAAATGTAACAAGTGTAGGTGTTATGATTGGTGATCGTTGTATACAAATGCATAGTGTACCTGCTGGTAATGTCGTCGCATTAACTGGTATTGATAAGTGTTTATTAAAAACTGCAACTATAACAACAAATCCAGATGCACATAATTTTCGTGTAATGAAATTTTCTGTAAGTCCAGTTGTACGTGTAGCTGTTGATGTAAAAAATCCAACAGATCATGCTAAACTTATAGATGGTCTTAAAAAATTAGTTCAAGCTGATTCACTTGTACAAGTATTGAATGAAAATGGACAACAAGTTATTGCTTGCGCTGGTGAATTACATTTAGAAATATGTTTAGCTGATTTAGAAAAATTACATGCACGTTGTGAATTAAAAGTAGCAACACCAATTGTAACTTATCGTGAAACAATTACAGCCGAATCACGTCAAATAGCATTTACAAAAACAACAAATAAACACAATAAATTTTTCATGCGCGCTTCACCATTAGAAGAAGGTTTAGCTGATGCTATTGAATCAGGTCGTATATCATCGAAACAAGATCCCAAAGAACGATCAAAAATATTAGTTGAAGAATTTGGTTGGGATTTAGCTACAACAAAGAAAATTTGGGCATTTGGTCCATATGATAATGGACCAAATATACTTGTTGATTCAACAAGAAGTGTTGATGGATTAGGAAATATTCAAGATGCAGTTGTAGCTGCTTTTCAATGGACTACACAAGAAGGTGTTCTGGCTTCAGAAAATCTTCGTGGTGCACGAATTGAATTACTTGATGCTGAAATTCATCGTGATTCAGGTAAGAGAATAAAATTTTATTTCTTATTTTAAAAAATAAAATAAATTTCTTTTTCTTACAGCACATCGTCGACCTGATCAACTTATTCCAGCTATTCGTCGATGTCTTCTAGCTAGTTTACATATGGCTGAACCACGTTTACTTGAACCAATATTTTTAGTTGATGTCGAATGTCCAACACATATGATCGGCAAAGTCTATTCAACATTAAATAAACGACGTGGTCAAATCGGTGAAGAAAGTGAATTAAGTGGTACAACATTATCTCGCATAAAAGCTTATCTACCTGTTAATGAATCTTTTGGCTTTACAGAGGAATTACGTCGAGTAACAAGCGGCACAGCATTTCCTCAATGTCAATTTGATCATTGGTCATTATTACCTGGTGAACCATTTGACATGAATACAAAATGTGGTCAAATTGTAAGCGAAACACGTCAACGTAAATCTTTATCCGAACAAGTACCAGCATTGGAATCACTTATCGACAGACAATAAACTACCTTTTTCTTTTCCTTGTCAAAATTTGAATCTTTCCCTCTCTCTTTTTTTTATAAATTTCAATAAGAAAAAAATTTTTTAAACAATAAAATTCAAACATCAGTACCAAAATCCGATTCAGTTACATGAAAATGTGATAAAAGTGTTACTTTCGTTGTTAAATCAGGTGCATGAAATTTTTCGACAACAGATAATGATGATGTTGGTCGTTTTAAACTATTTGTACTATTTGTTGGTTCAAGAATTTTTTGTTTTTGTCGATAACATAGGAAAATAATAATTAAAATTAATATAAAACAAATAAATGAAAGAATTATAATAAGAATTATTAAAATAATTTGTTCTGAATTTTTATCTTCTTCAAATATTGTAATCGATGATTTTTTTGCTCGTGTAGTTGAAGTATTCGATGGCATCCAAAGACGTAATTCATCTGAAAGACTACGATTTCTTATTGTATAATTCATAGTTGAATCAAAATCGACAATAATAAGACGATATGATATTTGACCAGTTGAATTATGTATAATACCTAATAGAACAGCAGCATTTGATCTTGTTGTTGTTGTTGAAGAAAAAAATTGAAAGAGAAGTGAATTTGTTTCTGATGATGATATAATTGTTCCAACTTTTGAATCTAAAAATATCAAAAAAGATAATAGATCTAATTAGAAAAAACAAAATTAATCATACAACTAATTATTGTAGCTGAACTATCTGTAATAATAATTGTATGATTACGATGTTGGCCTGATGCTTCTAATTTAGTTATTTCATAACCATTTTCACGACAATTTGAATAACATTCTGATTGATGTTTTGTTGTACATGTACATAATGTACAATTATCAATTGCATTATAAGATCCTTCCTTAAATGAAAACAATAATTAAGTTTATTTGAATCATTTCTAGTTTACCGTAAGTATATGACCATTTATATTACATTGTTTAGCTTGTCGACATGATACACAACAACTATCTGTTCGTATTTCTTTTATTTCATTTTCAAGACAAAATTGATGTTCACATTGTATACTTTTACATATTATACGATTATGTCGTCGACATGTACAATATTGACATGCTGATGTATACCATATATCATGTTCATAAAAGATCTGATAACCTTTATTTCCATAAAATCTACATACATGTCGATTACTACATATTGAACAACAACTATTGGATAAACGAACAACTTTTTCATTCTAAATTAATTTAGAAATAAAGATCTAAAAATATTTCTGAAAAAGTATTTTCATTAACATACAGATTTACATTGTAAAATTGGACATGCTTCTTCTGTACACATAATTAATCCATCTTTACATATACAATGTGTACAATTATTATTTCTAGTCCAAACATCACCATTCTTAGTATAAATAAAAAAAATTATTTATTTTCTCATCAATAAATCAATTGATTTTACTTGATAAGTAAGACCAGTATTATCATGACAAATACTTGTTCGACATATTGGACAACATTGACCGGGAATAAATTCAATTGACTAGAATAAAAAAATATTTTATAAGAACTAAAAATGAAATTATTCATACTTCATGACAATTTTTTATTTTAGGACATTGTTTAATGTAGCAAACAGATGATACATTTTGATTTTGTAATGTTTGCGTACACTGACATATAATACATGGTAATGGAGACCACATTGAATTTATTTCATAGAGTTCATTTTGAAATGAACATCGATCTATTAAAATTAACATACAAAACAATAAGTTTTTTTCGGAATAGAATTTATTAATATTTCTTCAATTCTAATATACTGTCGTATACGAGACATACGTCACATTTTTCTGTACGATAAATAATCTATCTATATGAATTAGTTTTCACGGAAAAGATCAGACATTACTAATTGTTGATATTATCATAATAGGTTACGCTATTGATTCTATAACGTCCGAGTTCAAAAGATTTTACAAGTTTTAAATTCTCATTGAATGTGATCATACTAGACTCTATAAATAAATAAATAACTACTTTGTAAGATTGATTGACGGCAAATATCATTACAGAACAATTGGCCATCTCGACAGCGGCATTGTAGACATGATTTTGGATAGAATATTGTATTATGCTATATGTCAAAGATTAAAATGTCATTAGTTAACAAAGAACAATAGGTTATAACATACAAGTATTGCAGTACTATCATAGAGACAAGAACGTTGAACTGCTGAACATGTTGGACAACAGATACCTGCTTTAATTGTTAATTGTTCACCCTTAAATTAAATTCAATTCAATTAAAAATTTAATCTAAAAAATTAATTTTACCATTTGACAATCTTGTGGCATTTGGCATGTTCGATTTCGACAAATAACAATTTTATTCGATAAACATTTACATGTTTGGCAGGATTCTGTTAATGTCCATTCAGTATTAATCTTAAATAAGTAAAACAATAACATTGACATTATTTATGTCTATCTTATTCTCTACCGGATAAGTCGTTGAATTATAATCACATCCAAATGTAATCGTTTGAAACGTTGTAAATAAAGAACAAATTAATAGAAGTATAAGAAAAAAATATGATAACATGATCGAAGATTCCACATGACTTAATCAATATAAATAATAAATCATTATCTTAAGTAGAAAAAACAGAAGTAATATAATCATCTTCAATCATTTTCGAGATTAATTTGATCTACAAACAATTTCTATATTGATTTGGTCTTTTGTTCGTTTGAATATCGTCGATGATCTCTGAAATAAGATGAAGAAACAATCACGATATATTCTCGCTATTCGTTAAACTTTCTTATTGCTTATTGTCAATCATTCTGCATTATGTTCAATAATTGATTTCTTTCGTTGTTCTCTCTGATGATGCGAAGAGTATAACAAACAAAAAAAGGTTTCTTCGCTCTTTCTCTCCTTCTCCTTCTCCTCCTCCTCCTCCCTCTTCTCCTTCATTCAATCTGAATGTTTGATGGACAACTCACTGATTGACATAAGCATACACACACATACACAATATACACATTTACCTCTCTTTTTTTTCAAGTTTCAGTCATGAAGGACTCTCGACTCTCACCAAACGAACAAGTTCAAATGGCACTATAGATTCTTTTTTTTTCTCGATTTTTTTCCATTACCATTGTCAACATCTGTTTCTAGTATTCTACTGACTTTTTTTACACATAAATGTACATACCGTTACAAAATTTATTTGTCATAAAAGAGAAAAAAAACTAAAGAAAACAACAACTGCTGACTACAGTGTCGATTTACCTGATTTGATATATATATATATATATCTAAATGAGAGAGATCATTATCTTCGTGAATATATATTTTTCTTTTGAAGAACGAAATGTATAATGTCATTGCATCCCTTTCCTTTTCCTGCTTTTTAATAGATTTAACATGATGACACATTGCGCATGAGTGTTAATTGCTTTAAATGAGGCCATCTGGTTGCTACGCATACACAAGGTGTATAGACTAGAAGTATTTAATGGTAATGATACGTATGACGATGGTTTCCGGTTAAGGAATTCTCTTTTTTTTTATCTTGGGATACATAAGCGGTCAAGTTGAAAGATATTAAAAATGGATTAAAGTTTGTCACGCTACATTGTCTCGCAGGACATCTTACTTATTCATCTCTTTGTATATATTGATCTGTGTATTTAGAAACAGAATAAACTATATATGTATGTATATATATATATATGTGTGTATAGTGCAGGCGACGAGACATACAATTGGTAACATAAGAAGAGCAAAGATTTATTATTGATGAACAACAGAATCGACATGCCGTATAAAAATCATTCCTGAATGTGATTGATACTGCCCTAGAGCAATGAATGTCATTGTAATCGAAGACAAACAGATCAATTTTTAACAAATGTGTTAATTTTACATATATTCAATAGTTACTTTTAGTAAACTTAATTTATTCCGAGAATCAATTCAACATAAAATAATATTATTAGAGAAAAAAAACAAGTGAATACATTCTCATTTAAATTATACTATTATAAAGTGTAAAAAAAGAATACAATAGATAATTTAATATAGTAAGATTGTTTATATATATACATATGTTTGAACCAATAAGAAATTTAAGAATAGAAACAAAAAAAAACTATGTGTGAATTTTAGTTTCATATGTTCGATGAATAGTTGCCTCAAGCATTATCTTTAAATAAATATGCATATAGAGTAAGTATAATCTTGTTTATTATTATTATCAATGTTTAATGATGATATGATCAGTCACGGATTTGAGAACATCAATAAGAAAAGAAAATTTTACTTTTCATTTACATTCAATAAGGTATCTGTATCTGTCATATTTACATTAAGATCACAATAGTTTTTATTCTTTGATATTATTATGATGAAGAGCGCAAAAATCTGTTTCTGGTTACTGTTAACTGTAAATTTCGTTGATTGACTGATTTTGATTTATTGTATTTGTTGGATGTTTATCTTTGTTGAAGCGCATCTATCAATCAAAGAAAAAGTCAAATATTATTATTTTGACATTCAAAAGAAATGCTCTTTTTTTTTATCGTTCATATAAATTGCTCTTATACTTCAAAAAACCTTTATGAATATTTTAAAATAAGCAAAGAAAAAAAATCTCTTAAAAATCACTTCAATTCTAATTATTTAAGATATATAATATTTGAAAAAAAATCATTAAAATCTTATATTATTATTCATTATGAATTCTATACATAAAATGTATGTAAATAAAGTATATGGATATATTTGTGTACTAGAGAAGCATTCATCATTAGATGTTATTAGACTGAACATCAAATATAGTACTTTCTATTTTATACTAAATTTACAGGATGAAGAGATTTTAATGTTAATGACTTATTTATCAATTAGAAAATGAATAGAATGGGGTATATTACTGTAAAACAGGCGAACGTGCCATATATATAGTAAACTAAGTATAGAATTTTAATAGAGAGAATGAATTTTTATTTATAATTGTTGTAATTAACAACTATCTAGGTAAAAAGTTATTTTTTGCTTGTATTATTGAAGCATGAGAAAAATTATACTTTTTTAAACAGTTTGTTAGTTTGAAATGTAAACTCTCCGAATTTTTTTATAACATAGGTATTGTGTAATATCATCTGTTAACACAAGTGAAACAGATGTTTAGTCAAAATATAACAAATTATATTGTACAAACAGTTGAAATAGTATTCTTTTGTTATTTCATCATTGTAAGTATATTTAAATGATTGTTTGTGTCACAGATGTAAGCTACCAATTCAAAACGAATAATTAATCAGATATAATCATTTAAACCATGATAAATGTCTTTTAGAAATCAGTTCGAAACATGAAAAGTGAATTAAATGTTTTTTTCTTTGTACAATATCGAAAAATAATCTTTTTTTTTGTAAAATTGACTGACTAAATATGAGTATTGCAAATAAGTTTAGTTTATTTAAATCAAAAAGAAAACTAAATATACTCTCTTAACTGTCTTATACAAAATCGAATACATATTTTTTTAAACATTCGATCTTACTAAACTTTACTGCTACTCTCATATAGACATTTTATTCGGGCTCAAACTAATAGAGAAAAAAAAGATAAGTAAGACAGTTCAACGGGGTTACACTAATGTTTGCCACCAGCTGCTATTTTCTTAGTATCACCATGTCCATGTCCACCTTCCGTGACTGATGTGTTGGGTCGTGGGGGAGAGCCAATTGGGTCGAGTGCTTCATCTGGCATAACCCATTCATGTTTATGTGGTAATAATTCACCACCTTGTTCAACCCACCAACGTAATGAATCTCGTTTTTCGTATGGTAAAAATTGTATATCTTTCAATTTATCATGTTCATCTTTATCCCAAACACGAGGAAAGACAGCTTCAGGCATATAGAAGGAAGCTAAATTACAAAAAAGAAAAACAAATAAAAACTAATTTACTACCGAAAAAATTTTCATATAAACATACCTAATTCGTAAGTAACTTCATCGGCTGGAGGTACATTATCCCATCGATCAAATTCTTTACGTAATTTTTCTACTTCACCTTCAGCCAATTTAACGAATTCTTGAGAACGTTTTTCCTATACATATTATTATATTAATTATAATAAGATATGACAATAAACATTTCTTTTATACCTCGGTTTTAGCATATTCTTCAAGTTCTTTAAAACGATTAGCCGAATCTTTTGGATAAGCAATTTGGGCATTTTCATACTAAATATAAATTAATATATATATAGATATAAAATTTAAATTGATGCTTACTTCTTTTTGAAGTTTATCAACAAGTGTTGGATCTTGTACCATCTTTCGATAATAAGCAAAATCAATTTTAGGTAATGCATCATTTAAAGCATTCATTCTAAATAACACAATAGAATATACAAGATTTATTTCAGAAAAATCTTTACTTACTTAACAGCAGCTTGACTCCATTTAGCTTGAAGATTCGAAACAGTTGTTGTATTAGAACCACTTAATTTTAAAAGACGATTCCAATCGACTTTACTTCCAGCAAAACGAGATGCTGCTGCTGCCGCCGATCGGCCTACTTGTTGTGCCATGAAGATTTTAATCGAAATCTTAAAAGAACAACAAATTGAATTTCAAAAGACAACTTAATGTATTCTCATAATAAATTATGTGCGGCAGTATCCCTCAGGAAGACTAATCGTTAACATTCAAGAATTTTTCATGATAACTTAAAATTCTCATCACTGGGAAAAGCACGCACAAGAACTAAAATAATGTTCATTCCTGTTTTCAAAGTACAGTAATTGGGACTCGAACCTTTATCATCTATCTCAAGCGATTAAACTGAAAATTTACATTTAAAAAGTACAAATAATAAAATTTGTTTAGTTCTTTTTTTTTCTCTTTTTGATGGTAGAAATTCAGCAATGCTAAAGAAGTTAAATTGGACATAGAGAAGGAGAAAAACAAACTCACGTGCCATTTGTCGTAAAAACCAAAGAAGGAAATAGGGAAAAAAATACAAATAGAAAGAAAGAAAGACATCATACGAAAAGAAGAAAATAATAACAACTACAATATAGTATGTTTTTTATTAATCAAGATCATCTGATGGAATACCCAATTCTTCATCAGTAAATTTTGACATATCAGGAAAATGAGCATGACCAAAAAACCAACTTGGTTCTTTAAGAAAACGCCATGAAACATACCACCAAAACCAAATGGAAAGCACTAAAGCTACATGATAAAACCACATTTCATAAAGATGTGCTTGTGTTCGATAGGGTATAGACAGAGCAACTTGTCCAAGGGATGGACGATAATCATGATAGTTTGGTCGTTCTAGAAAAATAATAAAAAATTTATTTATTAAATTTCTCACTATAATGTTTTAAGATTTATCTATATATAATGAATACTAAATTCTACTTCAAAGGTATAACTCTATATTCTTTTGCTGATTAATAGCAAAATTCTCTATTAATAATTTTACCTTGCATGAAAGTTATGGTTGGATCTTCTCCTTGATTTTCATATTTCGATTGAATGCCTGATTGATGACGCCATTCGTGTGTTTTTCTTAAATCTGGTTCATGATGGTGATGATCGTGACCATGACCATGGCCATGACCATGATCATGAACTTCGGCTGAGCCATGATGTGCTGTTGCTGCTGCTGCCGGTGTTGTTCCAGATATCTTTGTTGATGCATAAATTCTTGGTATCATACGAGATGATGATGTAAAGAATTTTACAACCGCCCGATTCATCTTGAATATTTCTAATCTAAAATAAAGAGAAAAAAAGAAATAAAATCTAGTTTTAAAAAACTTATATTTTTGTCTTTCTTCTTTTCTAAATATATGCATAAATTATACGTTTACTAAGATGCAAAAAAAGACAATTAAATGAAGAAGAGAACGGGTAATCAATTTAAACTAAGCTGTTCTTGGTAATGTTCCAAGTCCAATTGAATTTGAATATGCTTCAAGTAATTCTGATGTTTGTTTCTTAGCTAAATAATTTCGTGTATCATTAATCCATGATTGTGCAACATTCTTTGGTTCACCTGTTAATAATTGCATTAAACGTAATGCATTATACCATTGATTATGTTCTAAATAGGATTGAACATAATTTAAAATTGTAAATGTATCTAATTGATTAAGATCAATAGCATCATCAACTAATATTGAATCATCACGTTGTCGTACAATTAATAAACTTTGAAAATATGATAGAAAATAATTCCATAATGAATTATGTCCATCATTAATTAATGCAACACGACGACATAATTTTTTAACATGTGAAAAACGTTCACGTAACATTTCTTCATTTGTTATTGGTGATTCATCAGTTTTTAATTGATTAAAAAGTACTTGAACAAATTTTTCATTTGGAACAATTTTTGATATAACATCAAGATCATTTTCTGTTGTTGTACCATGAACAACTTTATTAAGGATATTTTGTGCTTGAATCCATAAATGTTGAGCTTTACGTCCACGTTCTTGACTATCATAATTAGCTTCAATAGCTTGTTCAATAGCATGTAAACGATCTAATGTTGTTCGTAATTGATTTTGTAGATTTAAATTTATTTTCGTTGATTCATTATCTAATTGTTTTTCATATTCACGTGCCCATTCTTGATATTGTCGTGATAAAACATCAGCTAAATATTGTGTTAATGCTTGATGTTGTAAAACAATTTCATGTTTTAATTGTTCATCAAATTGTTGACGAAGATTTTTTTCATATGATTTTAATTCATCAGTTAGTTGTTCAGCGGTTTTTGCTACACGTTCTTGAACACGTTGTTCAACAAGACGATCAATATCAGCACGTTGAACATCAATAGCTGCTTTTACTGAATCCGATTCATTAACACGCATACGTGCAATATCATTTTGAAGTTTAACTATACGACGATGTGCATGTACTAATAAAGCTTGTAAATCTTCATGTGTTAATTGTGTTGGATTTTTTCCAGCTAAACTTGGAAACATTGTTTCAATTTCTTTTTGAAACGATTTTGTTGCGTCATCAATATATGTACGAAAATTTTTTACAAATGTTGATGTTGTATATTGTTTATGTAATTCTTGATATTTTTCATCAACTTTTTTTTCTTCAGGATGTATTTGACCGCTTGTTGTTGTTGTATATTCAATTAATTTATTTTTCCATTCACGAAGTGTATCAGTTACTTTTTCATACGATGTTCGAGCTTGTTCTTGTAAATGTTCAGCTTTTTTCCATGTTTCATGATCAGATGTTGATATATTAGGATTCTCAATTAAAGTTTTCATATGTGAAACATGTTCACGTGCAGCTGTTAAAGCATCATCAAGTTGTTTCGATAAAGGTGCAAATAAATGATTAATTTCTTCTTCAAGTCTAAAAATATAGAAGTTAAAAATATATTTTCAAGAAAATAAAATTTTTTAAATTTACTTTTTATATTTATCTTCAGGAATTGGGGGTGGGACTCCCATTTCACCAGCTTCTTCCAGAAACATAGGATCACCAATTTTTTTGGTTGGTTCACCTGATTTACCTTTAGCTAATGGTAAAGCATCTTTGACAGTTTCTTTAACGGTATGTGCTGCATCTTGAACTTGTTCTTTAGCATGGGTTAAACCTTTTTTTAATCCTGCTGTATCAGGTAATGCTTCACGAACAGTATTGACTGCATCTTTAACCTAGGAAAATAGAGAAAAATAATTATTTTTGAAATTTTATGAATGAAAAATGAAGTTATACCTGGTTAGTAGCTTGATCAACAACACCTTTAGCTTTATTCTGATCTGTTAATTTATGATAAGTATTACTAACAGCATCTTTTGCACTTTCACCAGCTTTTTTAATTGTAGTTTTATCAGGTAATTTTTCCAAAACATTATTGGTAGTATCTTTAACTTGTTCACCAATTTTTTTAATTTGTTCTTTACCCGGTATTTTATCTTTAACATAAGCTAGATCTGGTATTTTGTCTGTAATTTCTTTTGTAAATGGTTTTTGTCGACCGAAAACAGGATCAATAACTTGATCAAGACCACCTAAAACTGTTGAACTATAGGGAATAGTTGATTCAAGTTGACGACGAAACGGCCCATTTTCATATTCAGCATAAACTAATGTTGCTGTAAGACCAAGAGTAACACCATATATAATTGATTTAATCATTCTACCACCGCCACCACCACTACTTCCGCTGCCAGTTGGTGGACTTGATCTTGCTGATGGCGGAGGTATATATGATGGTGGAGTGTTTGTTGTTTTATTTGGATTATTTGTTCGATCAATAGGTGCATTGAATGATGGTCTTGCCGTCGCTGTTTGTGTTTTTAATGTCGATGAAGAATTATTAGTAGCATATTGTGTTGTATGTGACCCAGGTGTTGATTTTGTTGAAGCAGTTATACCCGTACCAGGTGAAGCAGGCGTTTGTTGCCATCGCTTAGTGACCAGTGAGAAATTGTATGCAGCGGATTGTGAACGAGGCAAATGAGCTGCACGAAGCATCGAGTAACACTATTTCTATTTAAAATGGTTTAAAAGAATCTAGAATAAATAAGAAAATATATTGAACAAATCAATCATTGTATCGGAAAATAAACTCACTGACTTATTTTTTTGCTCTCACATCATACAAGCAGCCATCTTGAGATATACTAAGACTTCACAAATCCTATTTTTCTATCGAAAATTTTTTATTTTAAGATAGAAAAACAGTTTAAATGATGTTTTCTCAATGTTCAATCGAAAATATTTTATATTTTCATCACCAAATAGTCTATAAATAAACATTATTTAATCATAGATGTCGCACATAGTTGATCTTATTAAAATAAGAACGCAATACAGTGATTTTTATTAGACTTACAGTCATTTTGTTATAGATAGTATCAAGAAATAGTCAATAGTGTCAAATTTGAAGTTTAAATTTAAACATTTATGACTACTCCTTTTTCGTACAATACTGCTATTAGCCTTATTTTATATCCTCTCTTTTACTCTATGGTGCCTCATACAGTTATATCCTCCTCATTCGTATTAAAGAGTTATGTTTAACTTCAAAGTTTATCATACACGACTTTTTCTTAATGCGATTGGTATTATTCTCTATAAATTTTATTCTATACATAACTATTATAAATTTCAACAGAATTATGCATCGCAGCTATAGAATAGAGTTATTGAGATGATTCAATGAAGTATAAGATAAATAATTATTAATTTATATAAAATCACATTGACTAATACGTAGATTTTATGGTTTATATGTTTGTATAACAATACCATTATCGCTTTGCTTTCGTCGATGTTCAGTAATAAAAAAGAGTCTAAATTTATTTCGACTTTCTTGTCAATAAGATGGTATTTGGTTAACTGATAACCTTTCTCGACTAATTTAATTTTCTTTTAATAAATAGAATATTTCTAGCAAGCTCATTGTTAAACTAAAAGCTAATCTGGCTTTTTCTGTATTTACTTTTACCGTTATTAACCTTTCTATTAAATAACAAAATGAAAATTTTTAATAGAAAAGGTTACGAATATGCTATCTTGTAAATTAAATCTCATAAAACAAACAAAAATCTTTTATTATACTACATTGAATCACTAGATGAGTAAGTGGATGGACAAAGAGTTAACAAAAATATCGATAGTTTTCACCCATGGACGAACAACGAACACCAAATTCTTCAGAGAAACCAACGCGTCGACATACAATTGATTATATTGCACAACAATCACATAAGCCACGCTATGATTTTGTTTTACCATCATATAAGAGAGATCGACGTGTATCATCAATAACAACAACAGTACCATCGGCAACTATCATCAATAATAACTCAACAATTATTAATACATCAAATCTAGAACAAAATTTATCATCATTAGATATAACAAATAACAAAAACGGTAATATTTATTTAATTTACTGAACTTTGTTTGTAATTGTTTTTCTGAAATTTTCATATTTTTATTATGTAGAAAATGATGATCCATATTCATTAGAACAGATGGTTTGTTATAGACATGGACGACATGTTGAAGATAAAGCATTATCACGTCAAGTTCGGTAAAGAATCTTTTTCGCTCTTAATCCATATTTTTTTCAAGTTATCGAATAGGAAATTTTATGCGCGTCAGGATGAAATAATTGATCAATATTCAAATATACATGAACGACATATATCTGGTATATCTCATAATGAACATGCTGAACGAAATAGACGATGGACACTTCTACTTATTAAAGCAACACTTATTTCAAATATTGTAGCATAATTTTCTTTTCAATACTTTTTTTGACAATTTATTTTTATAGATTCTTGTAATTGGAAAATTTTTCTCTGCTATTATTTCACAGTCACTGTCAATTGCTTCGTCAGCCGTCGAGAGTACAATCGATTTAATGCTAAATTTTGCTATTTGGTGGGCTAATAGAGCAATAAGAAAACGAAATCCATATTTTTATCCACAAGGTAACATGGAAAATTTTCAGTAGATAAAATTTTGATAAAATCGTATTTTTCATTTAGGACGAACGCGACTTGAACCAATTATTATCATTATATTAAGTATTGTTATGTGTGCAGCTAGTTTTCAAGTTATTTTTGAAGGTATTCGTTCAGTTATTGAAGATATTGGTTATTTTCGGAATGTTAGCGGTTATGCGTATGAAAAACCACCAATTGATATCAATCCAGCTGCAATTTCAATTATGTGTATAACCATCGGTAAATTCGTTTTCTATAATTAATACTTTCTATTATAAATCAATACAATTTACTTTCATAAAAGTCATTAAAATTGTATTATCGGTACTATGCTATCGTGTTTCAACACCAACAATGTCAGCACTTGCTGCTGATCATCGAAATGATGTTGTCGCAACAATAGTAGCATTAGTATTTGGAATTATTGGTAAGATTTATATCAATATTATATTCATATAAACATATACATATTTTAATGTTAGTAAAAACTATCAAAATCAACTGACACTTTTGAAAGACTTCATATGACTACTTTAAGGTGGACACAATTTATTTTTCCTAGTATATATAGTTATAAAGTAACAGGATAAGAGCGTATGATGTCATCGTTAAGTACAAATTTATTGGTTCGCTAGTTGGAAAGAATGTTCATATGTCGAGACGAAGAACGAACAAAAATATCCTTTTGAATATATTCTTTGTCACTATGAAACAGTGCTTAATATACACTGTCATAATATCAAACGTCCGTTTTGTCTCTAGTAATAAATCTTTCAAAAATTAATATATACTTTACGATCTTTAACTCCTCTTAAAATATACATATATTTATTGTTCATAAAACATTCTTATAAAGTTATAAATAAAGTTATTTTTAGAGAAATAAACTATTCATTTCATTAGGTTCTAAAGCGATAGATGGTGAAATTAAACCCAAAGAACTCTCAGTTATTGACCCAGTTGGTACGTAAAAAAATGAGATAGACTTTATCTTATTTCGAAATATTATATTTTTCAGGTGCTGTAGTGATTAGTTTATATATTATTATTTGCTGGATTCCACAAATTCGTCGTATGTACTACTATTATTCTTTTATAAATTTTTATTGATTTAAATATTTATACGTGTAGTTCATATTCGTAATCTGACTGGTTATACAGCTCCATCTCAGTTTCTTCAACAATTAACTTGGATAGCATTTCATCATTCACCTCTTGTACGAAAAATTGATACAATACGAGCATATCATTTTGGTACACATTTTCTGGTTGAAATCGATGTTCTTCTTCCAAATGATCTACATCTTGGTAAAGCAGCTCATGTTGGTATTAGTCTTGAACAAAAACTAGAAGCATTACCAGATGTTGAACGTGCTTTTGTTCACTTAAATTGCGAAACTACGAATAATAATGCTAATTCTAATTCTTGTAATATAACTGATAATCAAGATCACCAGTTAGCTACAGCTGTCAATCGACGACAGCACAAGGCTGTTTAAACAAATAAATGACACAAAAGATTCTTAACCTTGATCTATATTCATTCGTTACTCATGATTAAGGGTAGTAGTTTTAATATCCTCAGGTTTATTCATTTATCAAGATCTTGTTGTATAATCAACTTTTTGTTTCTAGAAAGATTCCTATTTTAAATTTTTAATTCGATCAGATATGACTGTTGAGATATCTGTTGAGAAAAATCACGCTAATAGCTTCATTATGGATACTGCTGATCAAGAAAAGCAATCGAGTGAAATTGAACCAACAACAGAAGAACTTCATACTTTACAACATATTTCTGATCATATTCCGTTAACTGCATGGATGATTATTCTTTGTCTCCTCTGTGGATCGTTTGCTTTTTATGGTGTATCTGGACCATTTCAAAACTATATTCAGTTTCCTGTACCTGGCTCAAATGGTACACAACCAGGTGCACTTAATCGTGGTCATCAAACTGCAACATTATTAACAACATTATTTAGTTTTTTCTGTAATATTATCCCCATCGTTGGTGCTATTGTTGCTGATCAATTCTGGGGAAAATATAGAACAATATTTATATCATGTATTATTTATAGTGTTGGCCTCTCTGTACTTGTTGTATCAAGTATACCAGCATCAATTAATGCTGGAACTGCACTACCAGGTCTGATTGTTGCAATGATTATAATAGGCATGGGTACAGGAGGTGTCCAAAGTAATGCCATTTCTCTGATGGGTGAACAGTATACAAGAAAAACACCTATAGTTAAAGGTAAGATGAAATCATCTAGAAAAAACAAGGTATTCAAACATCTGTTTTTTTTAGAAACTAAAGGTAAAAAGAAGATAGTCCATCCACAAGTGTAAGTAAATAAATAATTTCTCTTTTGTTATATTTAATCTTATCTTTATCATAGAACAATTCAATCACTATTCAATTGGTTGTATTGGGCAATGAATTTAGCTTCATTATCTTCGTTATTAACGACTAATGTTGAAAAATATCATTCATTTTGGCTTGCATATTTGATACCATTGATTGTCTTTATGGGTGCAATCATAGTTCTATTAGTTGGTCGTCAGCGTTATATACGAGCACCACCAAATGGTTCATTACTTATTCAGGCATTTCGTGTCATCAAAATAGCTTTTCGACTACGATGGAAGTTAGGTAAACAAGATCATATCAAACATATTCTCGACTATGCAAAACAAGCACAAACATCTGATGAAACAACAGAAACTAATGAAAAAATGAATGAATTTATTGATGATCTTAAACAAGCTATGCATGCATGTCGAGTATTTGCATTTTATCCATTTTATTGGATATGTTACAATCAAATGAATAATAATTTAACATCACAAGCTGCACAAATGAACGTTGGTAAGTTATCTGATATGAAAAATAACTAAACTTGCAAATCTTTTTATGATAGGTCTTTTACCAAATGATATTTTACAAAATATTGATCCACTTGTATTAATTATATTCATACCAATATTTGAAAAAGTAATTTATCCTTTGTTAAGACGACTGAATATTAACTTTAAACCTATACTACGTATTACTTGTGGTTTTATTGTTGCTTCACTTGCAATGGCATGGACTGCTATTGTACAACATCTAATTTATTCAACTGGACCAAACTATTCTTTTACTCCTCAACCTTGTTCCACATGTCAAAAGTTTAATAATATAACTGTTGCTTGGCAGATTCCATCCTACTTTTTAATAGCAATATCAGAAATATTTGCATCTATAACAGGTTTAGAATATGCATTTACCCACGCACCACCATCAATGAAGTCTATTGTAATGTCATTTTTTTTATTTACATCTGCTATTGGTAGTGCACTTAATTTTGCACTTATACCTGTAACAGTGGATCCAAAGCTGTTATGGATGTATACATCATTATCAATTGTTGCATTTATAATTGGCATTATATTTTATGTTACATTCCGAAATGATGATATAGATCGAAATCGTGTAGCACCTGAAGAAACACTAGCAAATCCTCCAATACGAGCAGATATATAAGACATAATATGTTATCTTTTGTGTAAATATTTTAGAAATATCGATTCTCTGTTATTTTATTACGTACTAAGAATTATTACGAACAATGTCTACTAATCTTAGCTTAGAAAAATTAATAATGGATAATGAATTTAGTAATTACTGAGACAGTGCGAACCATTTTGCATTTATTATATATTTTTCATTTCAATTAGCCGTGTTGTCATGTGATGATGTTTAAAAATAAGGTTTTTTTTCAATAAATATCTATACTAAAATGTGTCATATAGGTTTCTGAATTAAATAACAGTCGAGAATATCTTGTAAGTGATTTATAATAGTGTACATAAAAATAATAAAGTTTTGTTTTTATTTAACCGTTCAGTGACGAAACCATTACATACATATGCTAAGATTTTGCTTGAGCTAGTTTTGTTACAGGTATGAGTTTCCTATCTTACAATTAATCTATCAATCATGAATCTTAAACTGTATCGTATATAATATTTTTTTTAGATATTTTTGTCTTGATCGACTTTGAAGATTGTACTTCATGAAGTAATCAAAACCTATCAGTCTCTAAGAAATAATGATATGATGCACGATGTCATGGAAACACAACATTTTTATATATAAAGCAGAATATATTGATGCATGAGGCATAACACTGTAATCTCGAAACCTCATTTAAGATGTTGTGGTAATGGACACGCTAATTGTTGTAGAATATCTATAAATGCTTCGTTCTAACAATATCCTGAGCCACTGCAGATAGATGATGAAGAAAGAGTTATGTCATAGTATCAGCTTATAGAATTCTTCTAATATTATCAGAGTTGTTTTTTTATTGTGCAATACTGATCCACATGAATACGTCAGATTTTCAGTTTTCTTATTTTCTGTTGATGATATACGTTTTTTTAATTCTTGTCTTATATCACTTAATATATGAAAAATAACATTAAATGTTCCAATTGGAACATATAAAGCGATGTAGTTTTCAGCGCTAACTGCGAATAACACATTAGTCCTTCTAAATAAGTGTGTCATGACAATGAAAACTGCTAAAAATCTCTGATTTTTTGTTGAAAATTTATCAGAAATCATAAAATATACGAGTCACGTGAATCCATTTTTGGCACCATTCGACATTATTCTTTCCGATACTGTTACCCCATTTTGTAAAGAAAAAAAAGTTGTATAACATACGTTAAATCCAGTCTGAGATCTCACAAAATGACTGAATGGCAGCTGATATACTGAAAAAGATTGACTTATTTTTCATTCAAAAAGAGTAATTACGAATAGCGTTCGATCAATAACTCTAGATTATTACATTTTATTCAGCGTTTCATCTGTATCTTTTGGTATATTAGATAAAAAAGTTTTAGTAGACATTTAAGAGACAACTTTTGACTATTTTTCTAATAATATCATGGGAGTACTGAAAAGTCAATCAAGGCTAACTTTTCTATAGTACATCCATATGAGCTAAAAATTTTGATCTGAAAGTTTTAGATCATACTAAATAAAATGATAAAGTTAAATCAAAAATTTAAATCTTGTCGATTACTTCGATTCTTCGGCTCTCTCATGGATGCACTCTTAAGATGACTGCTTAAGGTACACAGAATTCAATTTTCCCAGTACACATAGCTGGAAAGTAATAGAATGAGTGCATATTATGTCATTGTTAAGTACGAATTTATTGGCTCGCTAGTTGGAAACAATGTTCACATATCGAGACGACACGTGACTAGACGAAGAACGAACGAAAACATTTTTTTAATTATGTTATTTATCACTATGAAACAGTGCTTAATATATACTGTCATAATATCAAACGTCCGTTTTGTCTCTAGTAATAAATCTTTTGAGAAATTGACATTTACTGTACGACCTTTAACTGCTCTTGAAACATGTATATATATTTTTTTTTATTGTTCATAAAACACTCTTATGAAGTTATAAATAAAATTATTATCAGAGAAATAGTTGAATTGATTTTTCTTTCTGAAAGACATTTATTATGGACAAATAAATAAAACTATTCTTTTCAATTAGGTTCCAAAGCGATAGATAGTGAAATTAAACCAAAAGAACTCTCAGTTATTGATCCAGTTGGTACGTAAAAAGTAAAACAGCCTTTATTTTATTTCGAAATTTTATATTTTTCAGATGCTATTGTAATTAGTTTATATATTATCATTTGTTGGAGTTCACAAATTCGTCGTATGTATTACTGTTATTCTTTTATAAATTTTTTATTGATTTAAATATTCAAATATTTATATGTGTAGTTCATATTCGTAATCTAACTGGTTATACAGCTCCATCTCAGTTTCTTCAACAATTAACTTGGATAGCATTTCATCATTCATCTCTTGTTGAAATTGATATTCTTCTTCCAAATGATCTACATCTTGGTGAAGCAGTTTATGTTGATACTGGTCTGGAACATTGAACATGCTTTTGTTCATTTAAATTGTGAAACTACGAATAATTATGGTATTGTTAACTCTACTTCTAATTTTTGTAATATAACTACTGATCAAAGCCCTCGGTAAGTTATAGCTGTCAATCGATGACAGCACAAGGCTATTGGAATAAATAAATAAATGACACAAAATGTTTTTAACCTTGATCCATATCCACTCACTAATACTCCCACTGTGCGTTACACAAGGTCATTGTTTGAATAATTCGTTACGCATGATCAATGGTAGTAGTTTTAGTAGCCCCGCATTTCTTCGTTTATCCAAATCTTACTATATAATGAGTCTTTTGTTTCTAGATAGTATCCTATTTTGAAGTTATAATTTGATCAAATATGGATATTGACATAACGTCTGAGAAAAATGATGCAAATAGTTTTGCTATGGATACTGTTGATCA
>CAJNOI010000039.1:23199-65091 GCA_905250115.1 Adineta steineri
TTTTTTAAATAATGGTAGTTATACTTACCAAGTGGAATTCGGCTTCCATGCGTAACAATCATAGTAATAGTGTCCATATTGACCAACAGATTGCCATTTTGGTTTGATATATCAGCAAATAATTCACAATTAGATGATGATTTATGAAAACTAAATGCTTTACAATGGACATCAGCAAGACAAGCAATTTGACACTGATGGATATTCGACACATTGATAGTGGCAAATGGTAAGCAAGTTGTGTTAGAACATTGGAATTGCCAACCAGGCATATCAGACATATCAAATGATCGTATATCTTGTGTGTCTGATTGTGTAAAAAAAAGAAACAGAAGAAATAAAAGATTCCTTCTCCACACCATAACCAACAAGAGTGTTAGTTAAGAAATGAATTTAACTGCAAATGAAATGTATTGTGAAGACATAGCATTAAATACCTTTTCAGTTTCTCTCTCTTTTTCTTTTTTCTCTTTTTTTTCCAACATCATAGATATTTTTTTATTCCAGCAGAATGATGGAAAAAAAGTTTGCACTTTTTTCTGTCAGGATTGTGTAGTAGAGGTTAACTTTGAACAAGTCAAGCATCTAGTATGATGATTTTCTATTGCGTAGTTTATGTGCAGACGAAAAATAAAACTACGTATATCTTAAAATCTTATTTTATGCAGAAACAATGATCACTTCATTTGTTTATAATATGAGATCACTTTATATTAAATTCAATTCCGTATATCGACATCACAAACACTTTATGAAATAAATCAATTACGTGAAACTATTTTACAGCAGCCTAAAGTAACGTCAATAATTGTTTATCTTCACAGATAATCAGACATTTTTCTTCAAATGAAATATGTCTCGTTCAATAGAATGCTGTCCTTTCTTTCTTTTTTTTCAGTTTTATGTTGTTATAATATAAAATGTGTACACAACACAAAATTTTGTTTTAACGTAATTTAATTCTTTTCTTAAAAATAAAAAAACTGCATTTTGCGCAATGACGTTTGCCTGTTATAATCAGAATAATGGAAATTATATCGTCAAACAAAACTGTCTGTTACAAAAACAGGATGGCAACAAATATCCACTGAGGTTGGAAAAAAACACCGTTACTATGCCGTTAGGAAAGTTACAAATAACGTTTATAACGTCTTTACTTTCTTTGTACATTTTGTTTAGCAAAATTAATCCAAATACTCTTTCGAGTTTTGAATATATTGTTCATGAGTCTATGAATCCGTTAGATCTAAACTAGTGAGATAATTCTGGAACCATTCCTTCATATTACAACTATATCTCTTTCTTTTCGCACATCACAGATATTTTTTTATTTCATCGATATGATAGAAAGAAAAGTTTGCACTTTTTTCGGTCAGGATTGTGTAGTAGAGGTTAATTTTGAACAAGTCATGCAGCTACAAAGACGATTTCTTTTGCGTAGTTTATGTGCAGGCAGAAAACAGCAATACGTATATTTTAAAATCGTGTTTTATGCAGAAATGATGACTACTTTGTATTAAATTTAATTCTGTTTGTCAACATAAGAAACGCTTTATGAGATAAATCAATTAAGTAAAACTACTTTTCAGTAGTCTAAAGTAACTTCAATAATTGTTAATCTTCACAAATAATCAGACATTTTTCTTCGAATAAAATATACCCCGTCAACTACAATGATGTCTGTTATTTTTGTTTCTCAGTTCTACGTTGCTATAATATAAAATGTATACAGAATACAAAAGTTATTTCAAGATAATTTGATTTTCTTCACAAAGAAACGTTAGAAAAAAAAACCTTTGTGCAACGTTGTTTGTCTGTTATAATCAGAATAATAGAAACTACATCGTCAAAGAAAACTGTATTACAAAAAAAGGATGGTAAAAAATTTGCGTTCGTCTTGGAAAAAAATGCATCGTCACTATGCCATTTGGAAAATTAACAATAATGTTTATAACGTTTTTACTTTCTTTATATATTGTGTTTAACAAAAATAATGCAAATATTCTTTCGAGCTTTGAATATATTGTTCATGAGTCTATGAATCCGTAAGATCTAAACTTGTGAGAAAATTTTTGAATCCTTCCTCCATATTACAACTATGAGAAATAACAAACACAGAACACATAAAATCTACATTCGGAATCTAGATAATAAAGAACATCCAGAATACTCCCAAAAATTTATCCACCTAGAAAACTCATATAATCTATGAATACAAAGAATTTTGAGAACTCGAGAAACACAAAACACCAACGTCTTCTTCAATTTTGCAAGTCAACAAGAATAATCCTGAATAAATAAATATACATAAAGTCAATCATCAATACAGGAAATAATAATATTTTTGAATTTTATTTTTTGTCAAATAAAAGAGAAAACAGGAAAAAATATATATACCATAAATAATAAATATTGTAACGGTAGGCCTTTCGAATTTTTTTCTTTTTTTATCAAGCTATAGTTTGAAAATGGTGATGTTGTTTTATAGTAAGTATTATGAAGATGCTACATTTTAACTGAAGACAAAAAACTTGTAGAAATACAGTAAAAAAATTGAGAGAACGGTTCGACAAACAGAAAACGAGAAAGAAAAAAAAATCTTCTTGCTGAAGAGGTATAGTTCACAATGAATAAGTGGTAATATGAAGCGATAAACCCGTGTTACTAGATTTTTTTATGAAACAGGAGAAACCTTCCAAACTTACTTGACAGATACTTTTAATAGAATAATTAAGATATTCAGTGAATTGAAATAGAAAATATTCTGTCGATCATAATTCGAAACCTTTCATGAAAATTACATTGAGAACTACTCATAACTAAAGTTTTCATACATGAGAAATTGTAGTTTCGATATAAATCATCATTTTATCCATAATCGACTTCTATTTGTACTGTTTTTAAACATTTGTTGCTATTCTCTGTTTATTATGTGACGATTTTTGTTTAACACCAAAATTTATTTTCAACTAAATACAATAGATCATTAGTTCTAGAAAACAATTGCATTTATAGCAATCATATAGATCAGACATAATAAATTCTCTGATATTCTTTTAAACGTATTGACACACTCTTATGAACAACATTAAAAAGAGATATATTTTATTTTATTAATCAATGAACAATGTTATCAAGAACAATAAATTATAATAGTCATTAATTGATATTCACATGTGACTAAAGTAAATTGGAAAACAAGTAATTTGTTAATATTTTAATTATGAATTATCAAATATAGATATAATCATTCGGTACACATCTTCAATAAACAAATTCAAAAATAATCATTTACTCGTTATAAAGTATATATTTATCGTTTTCTATTCTCACTATACTGCATTACTGATAGTTATAAAATGACTTTTTCTAATTGTGTTTTATAGATATGAATAATGTATTCAAACTTTAATATCGTTGCAATAAAATGATACAAATCATATGAGTTTAAGAAAAGATATTTTTGTAGATTTATTTAAGCTTCACCATTCTCTTATTATCAATAATTAGCTTAGTTATTGAAAGACAAACTATATATGAATTTAAAGAAGAAGTATTGAATAGGCCTGCTAGAATAAAAGAAGATTATCTATTGATAAAATAGTGACAATATAGTCTCACTTTTATTCTCTTTCTCATACAGAAGAGTCTTGCAAACATAAATTGCCTGCTTGCTTGTTTGTCCACATTTCACCGATTGTTCCAAAAAATAAGTAAAGATATAAAAGGATTTTTTCAAATTGTTTGATTAAATAGTTTACTGGTATTGAAGACACATCGTTTCTACGAGGAAGAGCACAACAAGTCCTCAGACGAGCGTTACGTATTTTATATGGTTAGTAGTCTATTTTAATAGTCCGCGATTTAAGTAGGACTCGTTTAGAACAAAAGACGTAGATGTTTTGCTATAACAATAAATCAAATTGGCAGTAGTAAAAACACTTTAGGTGAGTGATTTAAGACCGATGATTATTGTTCACGATTGGTTGTTGGCGAAGAAAAATATCATCCACGGTTAGACAGTGAAAATGGTGAAATAGTTTCGGGTGATCATGAGAAATATCAGGACATGTTCATGGGAACCCAGGGAAAGTAATTATTGTTTACGGATGGTAAATATTTAATTGATATTCAAACCTGTCGAAGTCCAAAGTCTTGGTTAATTTATTCGAGCGAGGACGATGCTCATTCGTTCTTGCACACTGTTCGTGTTAGTAAACAAAGTTTATTTACTCGTGCTTGGCATAACGCAGAAAGAACTTATCAAAGTCCTCGTCCAATTAACCGTCAAGATCAATTTATAGTAAGTTGTGGGCAAAATACTCATTTCAATTTGAGAATTTGCAAAGAACATATGCAGAATCTTCGTCAATAAAAGGCAAATGATCGGCTTCTTTATACCCCGAATGTTATCTACGATTTCGTTAATGATATATGAGTTGTATTAGAATCATCAAATCATATTTATATTTATGGTGAACCGAATTTAGAAAAACTTATTGGAAAGTTGATGTACCATCTAGCTTTTTATTTGGTACTTTGCCCAATCAAGTAGATTATATTTGGTTTGAAGACTTTAAACTTGATAAATATCTTCCTTATTTATCAACATTATTATCAATTAGCCGCAAAGGAGTTGACGACTGTCACAAAATGATATTTGCAAAATTTATTTGAATGTAATGAGTGTGGTGTACGTTGTTTTAAAACAGATCCTGTTTCTGATGATTAGTTAGATTCTTTTAATATCACCGGTCAACAGTCGATGATCCATTTACCAAAATACATTATAGACGTAAAGGAAGACACGAACAAACCACGAGATAATCAGCTTTGTTTGTTATCTGATTCTATTGAATTTTAAATAAAGTTGTGTATCAGTCGATTTTAATGGAAATAACCAGTGAATTATACATATATCACTGAGGATGAGATTGAAGGTCAGAAAAAAACCACTTCTCTTTAGAAGAAAAACTATTTATATTTGAGAGAAATGCACTCGTTCAACTCCATATCTCCACTCATAATGAGAAATGGATTTTGAAAAAAAATAGTTTGTTTCTAAATAGTTAAGGATTGTTCTTTATATGTAAATTTGATTGATTTATGAAATTGAGATAGTTGATGACAAATATCACTTGATGAAGATGATGTAATGATTAATACGAAAGTATCATCTACGTATCTCTTATAATACATAATCCCCATACTTGTAAAAGTTGAAGAATTTTCCTTCTGGAAATCTTGAAAGAAGTTTTCGGCAAGTAATAAGGCTAGTGGTGATCCCATTGACACGCCATTAGTTTAGTCCCACAATTTTCCATCGAAACGAAAATGAGATTGTTTTCTAGCGGAAATTAATAGCTGATGATGTAGTACGAATCCCGTATAAATTTTACAGTATTATTTGGCTGATCTCATCGAGTGGTACATTTCTATACAAGCGAGATATACAGAAAGATACCATTTTGTAATACGAAAAAGATTTAGTTAATGCTTGTAGATCGTTGACGAATGAAAATGAATGATGGACCAAACTTTTTCTGTTAATTATATTCCATCAAATTTCAGTGAGAGCTTTTCCGAGTCCATATATAAATGTTCATCAAGCAGAGAGTACTGATCATAATGAAATATTGTTCTTGTGAACTTTAGGTAATCCATATAGTCGACCTGGATTTGAACTTTCAGGAAAAGCCATTTTGTAAAATTGTTCGGTTATGGATTTTTCTTTAAATAATCTATTTAAGAATGTAATACGAATTTATTCTCTAGTTACTGTTGGATCATTAATAATTTCATACATTTTTAATAAATATTTGCTCTTGTTTATCAATACAACATCTCTTCCTTTGTCAAGACGAGTTGTTTTAATAAAAAAACAATATAGTCGTTGACGAAAACGATTTGCTTGTTGTCGAAATGTATCTGTGATTGAACGTAGATTACTGGCTAATGTCATTTCTTGCGTTGTAAAAACTCGAATATCATGAGCAGTAGCTTTATTCTTTCCTTTAAGTTCATCCATAAGTGGTTTGTAATGTGATGAAAGAATTATTCAATATTACCGATAATATTCATATCGTCAACACGACTGACAAGCAAACCAAATTCTAAACCATTCACAAGACAATCTGTTTCTTCATCTGATAATACTCGACTTGATAAATTAGTAACAATTTTACGATCAATTGGACATTTTGTTTTAATCGGTTTAACAGAAGAATATAATTTCTAATTCATTTTATATTCTTTTTTTTGTAAAAATGGAAGTGAAATATAAATAATAACTTCCTTTAAATATTTGAATAAATCATCAGATGTACTATTTTTGAGCAACGCAAATTGCGAAAGATATTCTTGTTTTACTTTACAAAAATCTTAAGGGTGTGAGTGTGGGTGCATGATTTATTCAATATTCAACTCAACCCCCCTAACCCCAACATTACACAAACACATATTCAGCTTTAGTTTTTTCTTCGTTTTTTAGCATAATGTTTAAAACATGCTCGACGTACAAAATTTCACAAAGCCTTTTTTACTGTTTTTTTTCATAATAAATCTGATACATTCATATACACAGTAATGTGATATCCGATAAACAGATTAAGAGAGACACAATATCGGTGAAAGGATTCTTTTTTCTTTTTCTGCCACTATTCTATGGAGAAGAATGTCGCCTTCTCATTGACAAACTGCAGTAATGACGCACATAGAGATGAAAAAAAGTTGGAAAGAATAATAATAAAATGAGTTTGATTGACGGCTTTTCTTTTGTTGGTTCTTTCGATAGCGTTATCAACTAATTTATCTGCTCTGATCTTATTTGTGCTCTACACAATATTATTTTCAGAAAGATATAGGCAGAGTTTGTCCTTGAGTGACAACACAAAAGTATTCAAAGTTGTTAAAACAGCAGGAGAAAACAAGTCACTACCTATATAAATTGACTAGTTTGGATTTTAAAGCGACATGGGTGCACAAGAATCGAAAGGAAACCTTACAACAACATCATCACATATTCGTCAGTTACAACAACGTATGGCACAAAATTACCTTCTCATCTGGCTAGATGCCAACATAGACAAAAGAAAAAAGAATTGTCGAGACACACTCAGTCAATTGAAGAGCGTGGTCAATCATGTCAAATCATGCACTAAACCGAATCAGTGCATTCAAGTACTCAAGAAGTTTAAAAAGGAACGAGCCTTTGTCATAACATCAGACTCATTAGGTCAACATTTGGTTCCTAAAATTCATCACATGGCACACTTGGATTCCATTTACGTCTTTTGTGACGAACAATCTAAATGTCAAGGATGGGCACAAGACTGGACAAAAATCAAAGGTGTTCACACAAACATCGAAGAGATCTATCAAGCATTGCAACTGACAGTTAAGCAACGCGATCGGGATTCTATTGCCGTAAGTTGTCTTACGATAAATGAAATGGCTTCAACTGATAGTATGAGTCAGTTGGAGCCGACCTTTATGTATACACAGATATTCAAGGAGATTCTCCTTGATATCGAATATGATGACAAGGCAATCAGAGACTTCGCAGTATGTTGTCGGAAAGTTTTCAGTGGCAATCCAACTGAATTAAATATTATTGATCGATTCGAACGTAACTATCGTTCACAACGAGCACTATGGTGGTATACACGTGACTGTTTCACCTACAAAATGCTCAATCACGCACTTCGAATGTTAGATACCGATTTAATCATTAAAATGGGCTTTTTTCTACGTGATGTACATCAACAACTTGAACAGCTGCATCAGGAACAGGGCAACAGTTTTGGGCGAAAACCTTTCATAGTTTATCGAGGACAAGGTCTTATAAAATCAGAGTTTGAAAAACTGCAGAAATCAAAACGTGGACTGATGTCATTTAACAGTCTTTTGACCACGAGTACAGATAAAGAAGTGTCTCTCCGTTTTACTCGACATGCTTCAACAGAACCAAACAAGGTGGGCGTTCTATTTGTCATGTCCATTGACCCTTCTATTAAATCAGCACCATTTGTCTTTCTGAAGGATGTGAGTGCTATTAAGAAAGAAGATGAAATTCTCTTCTCAATGCACACCGTGTTCCGAGTGAATGCAATTAAACAAATGAATAATAAGAATCAGCTCTATCAAGTTGAATTAGAATTAACGTCGGATGATGACCAGCAAGTACGAGTACTTACGGATCGAATACGAAAAGAAGCTGATGGTACTGGATGGCAAAGATTAGGTAACTTATTGCTTAAAATTGGTCACATTAGTAAAGCTGAAGAACTTTATAATACATTAATCAAACAGACACCTGATGAGGAATATAAAACGCTTTATTATAATCAACTGGGATTGTTATATTCGCATCAAGGTGATTATGAAAATGCTGTTTGGTATTATGAAAAAACATTAGAAATTGAGCAGAAAATTCTTGCTTCAAATGATCCTGATTTGGCTTCTTCATGCAGCAACATTGGTAATATGTATAGCAAGATGAAAGAATACTCGAAAGCACTTTCATTTTATGAAAAAGCACTTGGAATTCGACAAAAAGCTTATCTTTCATATAATCCATCATTCGGTATTTCATACAACAACATCGGTATGGTGTTTTACAAAATGGGAGACTACTTGAAAGCGCTTTCATTTTACGAAAAAGCACTTGGCATTTGGCAAATAACTCTTCCGTCAAATCATCTTAATTTTGCTAGTTCGTACAACAACATTGGCAGTGCGTATTACAAAATGGGAGAGTACTCAAAAGCACTTTCATCTCACGAAAAAGCACTTGAAATTCAAGAAAAGACTCTTCCTTTAAATCATCCTGATTTGGCTACTTCGTATTGGTACATGGGTAGTGTTTATAACAATATGAAAGACTATTCAAAAGCACTATTATATTTTGAACGTGCTCTGGATATATTCCAATGTGCATTTCCTCCAACTCATCTGCATATAAAAACTGTGAAAGAGAATATTAAAACTGTAAAAAACAAAATATAAAGAATAGTTGATATATAAATGAAAGAATCTCTTGTTCACTTGTTTTTTAATGAATTCTAATCTGTAGCGACTGGCGACCGCGTACTGAAAACGACTCTATAAATAGTAAAAACGTAATGGACAAAGCTCACTGATAAGATAATACACATACATGTATTTGTACAAATGATCTTTTCAGGTATATTTACACTTCTAATTCTTTACGAGTGTTCCCTGTAATAAAAGAAGAAGAATAACTTACATGGAATTGAATTATAATAGCATTGAACAAGACCTCGTATGATAAAGAAAAAGTTAAAAAAACTATGATATATATATTGATCGAGATGTCATTAGCACATGATCTAATTGAATAGTTGAATTCAAGTTTCAAGTATTGCATATATGAAAATATATAAATAGATCGGTAAAATTGAATATATAAAAAAATGAAGTTTATGTATTTCACATTGATATCAATTGGTTCTTACAACAAGATAACACTAAATGTTCATTATGAAGCTTTCGATTCACGAACGATGCAAGGTTTTCAATTGCTCGACGCAGATCGAGTTCATTATTTATCGATATTTAGAACGCAGTAAGAAAAGTAAAAGTTGAAAGATATGCCGATCCTTGTCTTGTGTTTGTAGAGTTATATTGGTTTCATTAAATTTTCAACTATATGATTAGTATTTATTAGTAAAAATTAGTTGCAGTACATTAAATAATTTGATAACGCCATGATTAGTTGAGAATAGCTAAGTATTTCATTGCTTCTGATCAGTTGTCCTATACTTATTACAGTCCAATTCGGATATTTACAAATAAATCACTTGCTGTACTCTACTTCAACAGTCTCTTATTATGATCCATCGACCGTTTCGAGATTTCTATTTACATTTGCCATAAAAACACACACTTACTTTAGAATGATACCACCTAGAATTTGCCCTATTGAAAAGAGCTTACAACATGCAGCGCAGTCTACTACGTAGAGATGTTTACCAGAAAATTATTGGACTAGTTTGAGTGTGTGGGTAAATATAGAACCATCTTGAGGGTGGGTGCGGGTCTGGTGAATGATTAATTCAATATTCAGCTCAATCCTCAACCCCAACACCACATTCACACTCTCACTCAAACCATCCCCACACACATTCTCACCCGATCTCCACTCTCACATGAGCCAGAGGCCACATTCATCCATATTCTCACATATAGAAAAAGTCACATTCATCCGCATCCTTACATATAGCAGCGTCCACACACGCACACGGCTACAGTTTTTTCTTGCTTTTTAACATAATGTTCAAAGCACCCGCGACGTATAAAATTTCAAGAAAGCTTTCCCATAATAAATTTGATACATTCATGTACACAGTAGCATGATATCTGATTAAGAGTGTAAGAGAAGAACTAAATCGGTGAAGGAATTGCTTTTTCTTTCTCTGGTATTATTCCATGAAAAAAAGTGTCGCCTACACATTAACCAACTGCAGTGATGACGCAGACAAATGTCAGAAAAAGTTGGAAAAAACAATAATAAAATGAGTTTGATTGACGGCTTTTATTTTGTTGATTATTTCGATAACGTTGTCAGCTCATTTATCTGCTCTAATCTTAGTTGAGCTCTGCGCAATATTTTTTTCAAAAGTATAAAGATAGAATTTGTCCTTGAGTAAGAACACACAAGTATTCAAAGCTGTTGAAACAGTGGTAAAAACAAGTCAATATCCATATTAATAGACGATACGAATTTTATCTTTCCACTAAACCAACTATTCTCAAATTCATTTCACGTAAAAAACTAGTTTATATTTTAAAGCGGCATGGGTGCACAAAAGTCGAAAAAAAAGTTGACAACAACATCAAAATCAACAGCATCATCGAATATTCTCCAGCCACAACGACGTATGCCACAAAATCACCTTCTCTTTTGGATAGATGCCAGCATAGACGAAAGAAAAACGGATTGCCAAGACATACTCATTCAAATGAAGAATGTGATCAACGATGTCAAATTATGCACTGAATCAAATCAGTGCATCAGAGATCTCAACAAGGTTGACAAGGAACGAGCTTTTGTGATAACATCCGGCTCATAAGGTCAACATTTGGTTCCTCAAATTCATGACATGCCACAGTTAGATGCCATTTACCTCTTCTGTGGTAACAAATCCAGACATCAAGGATGGACTCAACACTGGACAAAAATTAAAGGTGTCCATACAAGCTTCAAAGAAATTTGCCACGCATTACAACTGGCTGTCAAACAATGTGACCAGGACACAATTTCTCTAAGTTTTCTGACCGTAAATGAAATGGCTTCAATTGATAATTTAAATCAGTTAGAGCCAAATTTTATGTATACCCAACTGTTCAAGGAAATTCTTCTAAATATGGAACATAATGAACAGGCTATCAAACAGTTTATTACTTATTGTCGAAATAATAACAGCTTGTCATCAATCAATATTAACAGTTTCGAAAAAGAATACCATGCTCAATCCGCTATTTGGTGGTATACTTTTCCATCCAATATCTACTCTATGCTTAACTATGCTCTTCGAACACTGGACGCTGACGCAATTATTACTATGGGTTTTTTCATGTGCCATCTTCATCAACAAATACAACAGTTGTACGAACAACAGATCAATAGTTATGGAAGAAAACCTTTTATAGTTTATCGAGGGCAAGGTCTTCACAAATTAGACTTTGAAAAACTTCAGAAAACAAAAGGTGGATTAATGTCATTTAATAATTTCGTATCTACCAGTACAGATAAAGAAGTGTCCCTCAGTTTTGCTCAAGGTGCACTAGGAAATGGAGACATGGTGGGAGTCCTATTCAAAATGTCCATTGATCCTAGCGTCAAATCAGTACCATTTGCCTCCATCAAGGATGTGAGTTATTTCAACGAAGAAGAAATTCTTTTCTCAATGCATACCGTCTTTCGAGTAACTGCAATTAAACAAATGGACAATAAGAATCAACTTTATCAAGCTGAATTAGAATTAACATCCGATGATGATCAACAACTACGATTACTTACTGACCGAATACGAAAAGAAGTTAATGGTGATAGTGAATGGAAGAGGTTAGGTGAGTTATTGCTTAGAATTCGGCAATTTAATAAAGCTGAAGAACTTTTTAATGTATTACTGGAACAGACATCTGATAAGGATGAAAAAGCGTTTTATTATAATCAGTTGGGATCTATTCATCACTATAAAGCTGACAATGAAAAAGCCATTTGGTATTACGAACAAGGACTTGAAATCTATCGACAAACTCATCCTTCAAATCGTTCTTCATTGACTACTTCATACAACAACATCGGTGCCGTGTATCTCAATATGGGAGATTACTCGAAAGCACTTTCATTTTACGAAAAAGCATTTGAAATCCACGAAAAAACTCCTCTTTCAAATCATTCATTATTGGCTACTTCGTACAACAACATCGGTGCTGTGTATGTCAATATGGGAGATTACTCGAAAGCACTTTCATCTTATGAAAAAGCACTTGAAATTCAACAAAAAACTCTTCCTTCAAATCATCCTGATATAGCTACTTCATACAACAATATCGGTCTGGTCTATGACAACATGGGAAAGTACTCAAAAGCACTTTCATTTTGCGAAACAGCACTTAAAAGTCGAGAAAAAACTCTTTCTTCAAATCATCCTGACTTGGCTGCTTCATACAGCAGCATCGGTAATGTTTATTGCAACATGAGAGAGTACTCGAAAGCATTTTCAATTTACGAAAAAGCACTTGAAATCTATGAAAAACCTCTTACTTCAAATCATCCTGATTTGGCTACTTCATACAACAACATTGGTTTTGTGTATGAGAAGATAGGAGAGTACTCGAAAGCACTTTCATCTCACGAAAAAGCACTTGAAATTCGACAAAAAACTCTTCCTTCACATCATATTGATTTTGCGCAGTCATATAACAATATCGGTTGTATGTATAGCAAGATGTTAGATTACTCGAAAGCACTTTCATCTTATGAAAAAGCACTTGAAATTCAACAAAAAACTCTTCCTTCAAATCATCCTCGTTTGGCTGCTTCATTCAACAACTTCGGCACTGTGTATTGCAACATTGAAGAGTACTCGAAAGCTCTTTCATGTTACGAAAAAGCACGTGAAATTCGACAAAAGACTCTTCCTTCAAATCATCCCCATTTGGCTAGTTCATATAACAACACTGGCTTCGCGTATGACAAGATGGGAGAGTACTCCAAAGCACTTTCATTTTACGAAAAGGCACTTGAAATTCGACAAAAAATTCTTCCTTCAGATCATCCGGATTTGGGTACTTCGTACAATAACTTCGGTAATGTGTATTGCAATACGGGAGAGTACTCCAAAGCGCTTTCATTTTACGAAAAAGCACTTGAAATCTTTCAAAAAACTCTTCCTTCAAATCATCCTGATTTGGCTACTTCATACAATAATATCGGTAGTGTATATTGCCAGATGGGAGAGTACTCGAAAGCATTTTCGTTTTACGAAAAAGCACTTGATGTTCGACAAACAATTCTTTCTTCAGATCATCTTTCGTTGGCTAATTCATACAATAACATCGGTTTGGTGTATTGCAAGACGGGAGAGCACTCGAAAGCTCTTTTTGTTTACGAAAAAGCATTTGAAATACGACAAAAGCTACCTTCAGATCATCCTGATTTGGCTATTTCGTATTGGTACATGGGTAATGTTTATAACAATATGAAAGACTACTCAAAAGCACTACTTTATTTTGAACGTGCTCTGAACGTGTGGCAAAGTGCATTACCTTCAACTCATCCTCATATAAAAACCGTGAAAGAGAGTATTGAAATTATCAAAATGAAATTATAAACAATTATTAATAAATAAATGAAAGAATCTCTTGTCCACTTGTTTGTGAATTTATTTTAGTCTGTAGTGATTCGTGCGCGTACTGAGAATGATTCTATAAGTAGTAAAATCGTAATGGACAAAGCTGACTGAGAAAATAATATACATACGATCTACACCCTGAAGAATTAATCGAAATCAAGATAAACCTTGTTCTATATGATCTAAATTAATTAAAAATATTAAAATTAGCTGTTTAGATCGCAATCATGAGGGTAAGTATTGAATTAGCTAACTGAAATCTAGTTCGAATGATTATTCAGGTTATGATGAAGTTTATATAATCAGTAGAGTCCATTGAATTAAATATTGTCTTTTATAATCTAAATGACTACGATAAACTCATCTAATACATTATTTGAACTTTTATTTGATTTAACATAAACAATGAAATTCAAAAGTAATTAATAAACTTTATCCTCTGTTTCCAGCAACAGAATTAAGACATATAAAATTACTTGTTAGAAAAAGTAAACATGATGAAATTTAATAATACATTCATAGTTGATGCCTTCAAACTTTTTCATATAAATAACATTTTGACTTGATATACAAGATTACTTCAATTACAATTTCAAAGGTATTTTTTAAATATGTACTCAATTGTATGGTGTAATTAATAAGACAATAATCAAACTTAATAAAAAAATTCTTTCTATTCATGATCTATTAATATATACATTCATAGAAACATCAAATAAAGGTTAGATGAGAGATGATTATAATAGATACATAACTGCACAGATATTCGATTGTTTATTCCACAAACAAAAAAAATTACATGAAAGACCAATAATGAATATCTATATAAATTGAAATTCGATTAAATTTTATTCTTTGCTGCAAGAACAGAGAGAACTAGAAATCAAAAGATAAAATATCAATAATACTCTAAACAACATCATAAAATTTATCTTACCAACTATAAGAGCAATAACAATGATAACGATTATAGCTATAATAATCCACATCTATAATAAAAAAAAGAAAATTATTTAAAATAATCTAAAAATAAATGAAATCAGATATTCACTTTAACATTTTGCCACCAAAATTTTTGGCGAACTTGATGTGAATGATAAGCCATCTGATTCGAATTAACATGCAAATCGTCTATAAATTTCAAAAAGAAAAAAAAATAGATCATATTTTAAAATATTTTTTACCTGCTCTCATTTCAAGATCATCAAGATTCGTACCACGTTCTAACCCTAATCGAATATTATTTCTCATGATTTCTGTAACCTTAAATTGAAAAATATGACATATATGTAAAACTAGAAAAAGAAAGTCCTTTAATTTCTTCGTACTGCATCAACTTCGCCCTGCAAATGTTGGAATTGTCCAGGTGGTGTATAATAGACACCATTATTTGGTTGATAACTTTGATTTACTATACTTGTTTCCCTAGATTCGAAATCAAAATATTGAAATATTCATTTCAATCATATGATACAATCCTTACATAGTCAAATGTTATACGAAGGACAGTCGTGTGAATAATAAACCAAAACGAAAAAAATATATGATCGAAACGAAAAAGAACAACCTTGCAGCTACCTGACAATTGCACGTTGGCTTTTTTTTTCAGTCATATAACGATATGATTCATTGATAGAAAAATATTACTACGTCATTGATTGGTTCCGATCGCCATTTCAAAACTAAATTAATAAAAACAGCTCAATATAATAATTACGTCATTTTTAGTAATTCTATGAGTAGTATATTAAAGTTAAGTAAGAAAAATGATGACTAACAACATTACTCAGTTTTACTTCCATGGGTTAGTAAATAGTATGAATAATTTTTTCTTTATTATTATAGTTACTGTTCAATGACAAGATATTACTGATTTATTTGAATAAAAAAAATCGTGAAATATATAATATCAAAGCTATGATTAAGAAAAGAAAAGTATAATGAAATACAACAACTAAATAAATGCGTTAAAGAATGTTTATCGAATTTGCGAGATAGATTCAGAGTTTTGTCGTGAAAATTGATCATTATGCGGTCGAGATTGTTGCATTACATAAATCTAAAAAAAAATTTTAAATTTTAAACTTCTTATTATAAAAGACTAAAATTGACAAACCATATCCGATGGATCCATATGATAGTTATAGGGTGGATAACAGAGAACAATACGTTTATGACCACCAGTTAAACGATTGATATTAGCTGTTGGATCATTTCGAAGAAGTACATCTAATAAACGATAAATACCCATAACAATCATCTGATAACGCTGAATAGCTTCACAAAATAACACACTAAAAGTAACTGGAGTTGTCTATTAATAATCAAACAAATATATATGAATTTAATAAGAAAAAAAATAGATTATATATATTACTCGTATATCAATATCTGGTATTAATTCTCGAATTTCTAAAACAGCAACTCGAGCACGATTTCGTTTTTTTAATATATCTGTTGATTCACATTGTGTAAAACCACCACCTTCAGCTAAAATTTCTTCTAATTGTACATCAACACCACCCGTTAAAATATTTCGAAGTAAATTAACCGCATTATCATTGTAATAAGCCTTTTAAAATAAATATTTATTAAATATATATATATATTCAATTAAAAATAACTTACACAACTTAAAATACAATCAAGAACACTATCAGCAAATGCAGCACCTTACATAGAAAAACAAATCATTCTTAATTCTTAAACAATATTCAATGATTATTAATATACCAGATGCAAATGGTGTTGTTAAATAGAATTCTAAATCAACTTCATCAGTATCACCTTGTTCAACATATTGAACATTTGAATCAATTGCTAAATAAATAAAAATATGAATTGTATTTTGTTTTTGAGAAAAAGAAAAACTATTTATTACTTAATGTTGTTAATGTTCGAATTTTATTTTGAAGTAAAGCCATAGTTTGATTTGTATGCATATCAAGTGTACTTTGTCCAGTTAAATTCATCACTGAAACAAATCCAGCTGATTTCATTTCTATTTGTCGTATATTTAATGTACAAAGTACAGATGATTTATCAACTAAATATGTATCTTGATTATCACGATCTAATGTTGATATAATAACACATTGACGACAATCTTGAATACATATTAATTGTAAATTATATGGATTACTTGGCGAACCCTAATAATTAAATTTTCTATATAAGAAAAAAATATAAAAAAGAACTTTTACATTAAGAATATAGATATCAGGAAATGTTGCAATCATATCCCATTCATGTTTAATATAATCAAGATCTGTAACAAATATAATTATTGGTAATTCATTACGATGAAATGAACTAGCACGAAGAGGCATAACAAAATTTCGTAAACCAATTGTAGGTGATGAATGATCAGCATGAAGACACACAATAACATCTATATAAAAAAAATATAAAGAACAAAATTCTACATGATTGTTTGATAACTTACGATCTTGAAAACGAACTGGATGTGTCGGTGGTACGAAGTGTGATCGTTGATAATCGAATGGTTTACCATCTTTTACTGTATTCTGTCGACGAAATGCAAGACGACGTTCACGAAGTGATTCCATATGCTATAGATAATATCAAGAAGAATATTCAAAATGTTATTTTATTATTTAATATATACGAGAACTGCTTCTTCAATACGTCGTGGTGGTACAAAATAAAACATTCCAGTCGAATCAAAGCTCGACATATTTTCATCCGTAGGTCTGATTTGAAAAAAGAAATGATAACAATTAAATTTCAGTTTAAAAACAATAGAAAAATGTAAAACATACAGATATGCCACTTACATGCAATAAAATAAAATAGGCAACAAAGCAAATGACCATAAAGCACATGACAATATTTTCTATACATGTATATACATAAGCAATATATATATGCAATAAAAAATAATACGCACGGTTCACTATGTGTTAATGAAACTGTATCTGTTGGTTCTGACTGACATATAAGTAAAGGACGACGAACATCCCCTTCAAGTAAACGCCTAAAAATCATATGAAATCTTTTTTTGAAGAAATATATTTCCTAAAAAAAGATTGATTTACACAATATTATTTTTAGATTTTTCTTTTCCGATTGAAAGTTGACTTTCTGCAAGTGTTTCCATTGGGGCAACATCATCAGCAACAATCGCTGAAAAATAAAAACGAATAGTTTTATCTAAAAAATGCTACATTCAATATTTTACTATGACGACATCTTCTCATTCGTTTTAACTGTGCTACTGTTAATTGATCGACATTTGGATAACAAACAGCACAATAAAATTTCACTCTGCAATTAAAACAAAACATTATATATTCAGAAGAAATATCGAACAACCTTTTGGCATCTTCACTTGAACTACAAACCATAAAAGCACGTGTACCACTAAGAATAATACAATCATCTTTTGGTGCAACTTCAACAATTAATCTTGTATTTCCATTATCATCTACATGTTTGATTTCAACAGCTAATAACATAACTCGAAGTTTAAAACAAATTCTTAAAACAGAATTTATATATCGGAAATTTTATCATTTCAAATAAACATACAAAGCTGCTTCGATAAATGTTTTTCCTTGGAATGAACGTGGTAATTCTTCAAGATACATTTCCATAGCTGCACCTCGATGATACAATTCACGCCAATGCCAAGCTTGAGTCTGATACAAAAGCAAGCAGAAGTCTTTTATTTATTACTGTTTAAGTAAGAAAAATAAACTTAAGGATGTGCCGCAAAGTAGAAAGTGAAGGGGAGGAGTGCACGAAAATTTATATATAATTTTCCAAAAGTGAGGGAGATCCACACTCTTCTCCCTTGAACTCTTTATATGGCACATCCCTGAATAAACTAGATGAAATGGCCAGTAAAAAAACTGACCATTTCATCTTGTTTACAAATTATAAAGAATATCCCCCATATGAATAAAATGTAAAACATTAAAAGCATTAAGCATCCCCAAGATAGTATAAGAACTTACATTCTCATCACACAAATATGAATCTTTATAACACATGTATAGCTAGGAGAAGAATAGAATGTAATCTTATTAAATTTTAAGGAGAAAATCATTTTCAAAATCTTTATATGTAAAACTGAAGGAGAAGTCGATGAATCATGAAAGAAAAAACAAATATCTGCTAAAATTTCAAAGCATACTCTCGTTGAATAATAGACCTTTTGCTGTAATAAACTGAACCTTTAAAAAAAGATGTAATTATTAATCATCTAAATTTACCAATTCTTGTGATTGACGAGTTTTATATGCTGACATTCGAAAAATATTTGTCATCTATGAAAATAATCATCATATATCTATATATATATTTATTTAATTAATCAATACCATTGTACAAAATCCTGGTACAGCACAAGACATTCCAATTAAACCAAGTTTTAATTCAGCAATACAGATTATTTCATCACCATCTTTTGAACTCCAACCTGGTATTGAAGCAACATTCATCTGAAATTATCTTATTATAGATCTTAAGAATTTTCTCATATATTTATTCTCATACTTTATTTTTATATTGAAGCAATTGTAATAAAACTCGAATACGTTGATTAAAATTTTTTAAACTAATTACTCGCATTATATTTGCTGAATCATCACCATCTGGATCTGGACATTCTTTATCAGCAATTATTAAACATGCTGTTGCTTTATTAACCTAATTACAGGAAGTATATTGATTATTTATCTTTGTCTTTTTTTAATTAAATATATATACTTGAATTCGATGTAAATCAGCAACATTCATTACAGTTCCAACAAAATATTGTACTTTCGTATAATACCGTTTTAATAATGCTTCCATTTCGATTTCCGGTGTTTTTCTTTAAATAGAACAAAACAAAATGATAATTAGCTTTATTTGTATCAATATAAATAATAATAATCATACTTATTTATTATAACAATATCAAGTTCTTCAGCTTGATCACGATCTTTATGTAAAAAATCACGTAGAAATGTTGTCATTGAATGAGGTGTGATATGACCACAGATTATGACATGTCTAAAATTGAATATTTTATTTGCATTTCAAATACGTGTTGGATCATTTTTCAAATCGTTTGAATATAGTGTAGCGCTATTCTTGTATTATGAAATTATATAGACGAGAATCATTGATTAGTTTATCTTAACGATTAATTATATTAGTGACTTTAACTGATTTTTTTTGTCTTACTAACTATATTATAATAACTCTATCTCATTATTATTCTTTCATTTAATACAGTAAGCTCTTTCAACGATGCGTAAATCTCTTTAAACCTTGACATTGTTTACCTAATTTGACAGCTTGATTATCTATAGGGCTCAATCGTTTTTAATTTAATTCTATAACAAATTTCCTTTCATGTAGATAAGAATTGCATGACATTCAAGTCAACCAATGAAAGAAAATATTTTTTGCCTAGAGTTATATCTTACTGTTTGCCTTTTACAATTCGATAACGACCGGAATATTGTCCAGTTGATCCAAACAAACTCGAAAATTCTGGAATCATTGTTGCAAAAAATGCCTAAATATAACAAGAATAAAAACATTTGAATTAAAAAAAATCTTCAAGCATTTCTTACCAATCCACCGATTAGAAACATAAGCATGAAGAGTTTTCCAATATATGTCTTACAAAAAACATCTCCATAACCAACCTAAATAAAAATTGTTACTAATGATAATCAAAAAGAATTTTTTTATTTGATTTTACTGTTGTCATTGTAACAATCATAAAATAAATTGCATTAAATACATCTAATTCTTGAGCATTTTGAAAATTACAGAAAAAATCTCCTGAATTTTCGGCTAAATGGACTGCACCAGCAGCGGCAACCCAAACAGCAATAAACCGGGATGCTAATTGGACAATACGTATAGTTCGTGGTCGTTCAATTAAACCCATATATTGAAGAATATCTGGAGTATTCATAATACGTATTGCTCGAAGAAATCGAAAGCCTATCCAATTTCGATTAAGATATAAGGCAACAAATGATGGTGGAATAGTAAACATATCAACAATTGAATATAAACTAAACCAAAATCGTCGTTTATGTTGTGAAGCAGTAAACTAAATTTGAAGAGATTCTATCGTATTTCAAATCGAATAAAAAAATTAAACAAACTCGAAGAAAAAAATAAACCAAGAAAAGAACATTAAGACCAAGGTCAGCTTGCATTGTGAAAGATTTACTAAATTCAGTACATGATTCAATGTACCTAAATAAGAATATGTAGAAATTTTTTTAAAAACGATTACATAAAAGCTTTTTTGATCTTGAATAATAAACAAAGTGAAATTATATTGATTATTTAGATAGCTTTTTATTTTATTAATAATACTAATTCTGCAAAATATGTTAACCGTTTGATTTTTTAATCGATTCTATTTTAATATTTCAAGTCTAAGTAATTAGCGGAAATACTCATGAAATATCTAAATGATATTTTTCTTTTTCTGTTCTTTTACTTATTGGATAATAAGCGTATGCAATGTTGTCGTACCGGTTTAGTATACAACGAGGAAACATGTCATTTGCGGAAGATAGAACGATAGTTACTACATTGTGTTTTTAATCAATCATTTCTTTTTCTGTTACAAAAATCTCATTTTTCTTGATTATTTGCCAACTAACAGATATATTCTGTTATATTTCATAATATATAAAAATTAATCAAACCATGAATTTCTATTTATATTTAGTTACCAATAAAAAGCAAGCAGAATTTAATTAATAATACTTCTAGTACTTCGGATGTAAAGAAAACAATTGTAAGATTAAACGATTCAATCTCATGGGATTTGAACTTGACTCTTAGCCAATTGAGTTTTTACGTTATTAGATATGTTCTACAAAGCACTTACGCATTTTTTGTATCGACAAAATAGAGTATTAATGATGCAATACTACAAATGAATACGACTCCAACCTATATGCAGAAAAAGAACATAATTTTGGAAACTACAAACGAATGAATATCTTTTCAAACCAATGTTTTTCCCATTTTTGTTTGACCTGATATTAGATTATTTTCCCATTCTTTAATTGCTTGTAACCAACTAAAGTAATCTTCACTTAATTCTTCATTTCCTCGATCAGGAGCTGTCCATGGTAAACTCTGTCGTCTTATAGAAAACTATAAAATTGAATTTTCATTAATAATAGACAAAAAAAAAGAATTTCTTGTAGAAATTACTTCATTCACACGGCTGTAATGTTTACATGTTGCAATAAATCTGGATCGACGTCGTTTTATGAGTAACATTTTCATAAAATCATATATAAGAATTATAAACCATCCGCCAAAAAGTGTAAATAATGATGAGAACAAAAATGTTGTCCACATTCGTTCACCATTACACAATGGATCAAGACTGCTCGAAGCAAACTCACTTGGCGTTGTTGGACAATTACCCATTTTCTTCGAGAAACTCTCAACAAGTGAGAAGGAAAATATATGCTAACCAGATCTAGAAGACGGCGAGAGAAAACGCTAATTTTCTTCAACATCCTATTGGTTTACACAATTCATCAATCAAATTTGATCTGCAGATCTCTTTAATGATCTAAAAAGAAAAATATATTGACATCTGCAAAATTTCCTGAATCTTGATTAATTTTATCAAATATCAATATTTTTACATAAAATATAAATTAATATTGTTTTGTTATTTTTCTTTTGCTTTTCTCTTCCTTCGTCATGCATATCACTCTATTTTTCTAATGATCAACAATTTAATAGCTTATACTTTTTATCATTCAAAATTAGATTATAAATATTTTATTTATCTCGGCTAAAGCACGTTTATGTATTCTTTGTAATAAATATGAAAGTAGCAATCGCTCGAAGTTTACACGTATTTATACAGCTGTTCGTATCGAAAAAATGACTTGAAGGTTATCGATATTGTCACAATAGGCACGAACTAAATCAACTACTGAATCAATGTCTGCAGCTGATAGTTTAAGATCTGTTGATGTAGAATATAATCAAGTCAGAGGTTCGAAAATGGATCTCAAAGAAACAATAATAATAATGCCATTTAATTCTCAAGAGATTACTGTATTAGTTAAGAAAAAAAAGTTGTTGCTATTTTTAACATAGCCACATGTCCTTCCCTTGATAAATATCATTGACTACATTATTGACAGTATCTACCAAAGTTAAGCAAGCTTACAAACATCTGTTGACATATTATCAGAGAAAAAAAATCGTCACTCGTAACTCATAAGACCAAAGTTTATAGAATCAATTTATACGATGAAAACTATTACTATATATTAAGCAAAATCGAATAAAGTACCGTTGAATTTAAATCAGACAAAAAACTAATTAGTAAATATTTTCCAAACATATTAAAGTTTCATCTCATCAATTACATTTAATTTTCAAAAAAATATGTAAAAATAATATGACACTGTTTTCAATGACACCAGAAAAGACATATCATAATCATATAGCTATTTTCTATACTGCTGTCTGTATTTATATTTCATCCAGATCTATGACATGTTAGTTTTTGACATATTTATAATAGCAATAGTTCGGATTTCTCATCAACATCATGTCAGATGCTTTCCTGCAACGATAATATTTCAATCATTCAAACTTTATATATATATTATCACAAAAATAGTTACATCCTTATAGTACATATATCTATGTTCTTTATAAATAAAAAGAAAATTGAAAATCTAAGAATGAAAAATTATATGTCAAGATTTTAACGTCATGTCAGCAAATCATTATTCATTTTAATAAGAATCAGTAGTATACTATAAATCTTGAATTATTCATTAGTTTTATTGATAAAATCTAAGAGAAATCTAATGTATATTTTTATCTGTCAATATGCAGAAGTTATTTATTTTCTGTAATATTACGTACTGTATCTGATATGTTGTAAAGAAATTCCGATCAAATTTTCAATAAAAGTTAGAGATTAATCATTCCAATTTGTTCACGTATATCAAAATCATTTATTAAATTATGAACAATTTATATCAGAAATAGAAACGAATAATATGTCTACTTCACCAATTGAATTCTTACCTTCTATACCATATTAAAGATTTATGTTGACGATAAAGTCAAATGTAGAACTCAGTACTGTAATCTGATCTTATTCCATCATGTATACAACATGATAGTATTTTCTTATCGTGACTTATATAAGAGGAAATTAATTTTTATAATAGACGAATTCCAATAGTGAAGACAACCGAAGAATTTAACATATTGATAATAGATTTCTATAATCTTATGAAACTTTTACATCATCCATTAATAGTTTATTCATGCGGCATAAAAAGTATGCATTTTTGTATGAATATTAATCAATTTATTTATTTTCCTTTCACGATCGCAATCACAAATAATTCTATAATATATTCAAATCTAGATAATCATGATGCCAATAAAAATCAGCATATATATTACTATTTTAATTGACATTAAATGATTAATAGAAAATAAATCCCAATGTATTTTCTAAAGATCTCACAATTCAAATGCAATCTAAAGTTTTAGTCTGAGAAACTATCAAATTCACTTAAATATAATCATGTTTATATGAAAAATATTTATCCAATAAAATCTACAGCTGATACAGATATATTTATAATTAAATTATGAAAGTATTACTTGTACTTTTCTTGTTTTCATTATAATATGGTATATCATTATCTGTTTACTATTTTCTATAAAATAACAATTACTATTAAGAACATAAAAATTAGATGAATTATCAGTAAACAGCTATATAGTCCATGAGTAATCTATTTACGATTGTCTGATCTAGATATAAATCGTTCTACTGTTGATACTAGTTTTAAGAGTAATAAGAATCAATTATCATACGTATCGTAGTCAATTTAGTTTTATTAAAATCTTCCTATACTTCAAAAATTTGAAACAGTAATAAAATATATTCATGACAGGAAGCAAGCGCCATCTGAAATGTCAAGTATATCTATTCTGTACGGCTTGCAGAAGAATCGAATCCGCTCTAACTTTTTCTCATCTATATAACCAGCTGATAGTTATTCTTATTCGTCAATAGTTTATGGTTTCACAATACTTTTTTGTATTTCTATTTAAATGGAACAATCTACTGCATCACCACGAACTACAACAATAAATATCGATGATATTATTACAGTTCTTCGCATTGCTACACAAAATCAATATAGTGCTCGAGAACTTCATACAACGGTTTGTTTTAAATTTTTTCTTCTATTTAAAAAAGATAAATAAATTTATAATCTTTGCTTTATTAAAGAATGCAACAATTGAATTAAATTTCACAAGTCTTTTTGGACAAGATTATGAATATCAAGTTTGTTTATTTTTTTTTTGTCAACACCTTTTTTTCTATTATTTCTGTAGTTAATATCTAATACAAATGGTGAATTATCTTTATATTATCCACGACGAATTCTTGTTCCTACAATTGATAAATGGTCAAATATAACAACATCAAAAATACAAACTACACTCGATCTTCGTGATTATTTTGTTCGATCTCGTATTGCTCGATGTCGCTCACGATTTGTTGTTCCTGTTATATTAATTGATGGAAAAGTTAGTTTTTTATTCAACGAAAATTTATTTTTTATTCTTTATTAATCATTTAAGTACATCTGTCGATCTTCAACAGTTGCTTCTTGGGGTGAAGTCTATTCTCGTTCAGGTGTTGATCGTTTATTAGATACAAGTACTCGTACAACAGCTCCATTGATACTTGATTCTCCAGTGAATCCATCTGGAGTCACCACTGATCTTGATGGACCACCAAATATTGCAATTGAAGGTGCTGCTGCCGCTGCTGCTTCGTCAAATACTGAAGTACCTCAACAACAAAATATATTTGATAAACTTCGTGGTGCTGATATTGATCTATTAAAAGTACTTGATGTTAGTTCAATCGTTAATTTAATGGTTGAAAAACGAAAAATAATGTTTGGCGTTAAGTACGAATATAATTATTTATAGAAACAAAAAAAATTATATTTTTCATTATTTTTTAGTGTAACATCATCAGAAAATTCAGATAAAGAAAATCGTTATCGAGATTTTCAATTGTTAATTCTTCCTTATCCAGGTAGAATCAATGAAATCTTAAAATAACATAATTAAATTCATTTATTTTTGATATTAAGGATGTGAACATTTTCGAGATTTTTCAGTGCAAAGATATAATGGTGAATTAATGTTTTATGATTGGTCATTACCATTAAATGATTCGTCATTTCATGTGCCTGAACGTGTTTCATCTCTTGTAAAAACAGATTGGTCATTTTGGAAGGTAATTTTTCAGTTTCTTATCGATAACTATCAATCTATCAAAGTAGTCATGGAATTCAATTGATCTCACTAAAAATTATCTTCAATTAATTATACGTCATCTTGAAATAGGTATTTTTCCTTTTATCTATAGAAAAATCTATCAATGTGAATTCATCTTTTATAGATGAACATGGACTTTTGGTACATTGTATATCAGGTTGGGATCGTACGCCATTGTTTATATCTCTATTACGTTTATCATTATGGGCTGATGGTTGGATTCATCAATCACTTACTGTTGAGGAAATCCTCTATTTGACTTTAGCTTATGATTGGTATTTATTCGGGTATAAGACTTTTTTTCAGTAATTTGATTAAATTAAAGATTAGATTTTTTCTTCAAATAGACATTGCTTACCTGAACGATTACTTCGTGGCGAAGAAGTAAGTTTTATATTAAAAAAATAAATAAATGAGATAATTTAATTTTCTGAATAGATTCTTTATTTTTCTTTTATGATGCTTCCACATTTATGTTCCAACGACTTTGTTTATAAACGATCGAATAAGTATGTTTAAAAGATATAGAAACCTATGTATTACACTTTATAAATGATCGATAAATTCATTTGAAGGAATACGATTCAGTTTAATGACTATTATTTTCCTTTATTTATTTAGTCCTCCGAATTCACAGTTAAACACTACTACGTCAGATCGATCTGAAAGTGTTTATTCTATTAGGTAAATTTTTAAACATATTTTTGATTTTATTTTCATTATTGTTCAATATTTCAGTGCTTTGACACGTTTGAATGATGCTAATTCAAATTCTTCACCTCCAGTCGATACCACTGATCATTCAACAATAAATTTTAATCGAAATGCAGATGAAATATCATTTGCTCAAAAATCTGACTTAAATTCGAACGAAGAACATGAAAATACAAGTTCGCCACCAAAAACAATTCGTGAAGAAAAATTACTTGCTGTTTCTCATCTTTTTCAATTATGTTATCGAACTGTGATACCAAATCGACCACCACCAGTTGCTTCCAATACAAATCTATTACCACAAGGCCTGAGTGCATTTAATCCTAGGCCAATCGGTATGCATTTATTTTGTTTCTTTTTGAATAAAAAAACCCTTTGTTTTTATTTTAGGACGAGAAATAGCTCGTTCATTTAATAATTTTATCGGTCAATGGCGCACTCAACCTCGTTGATAGCATGTGTTTGATGACTATGTATATGCGCACGCCTTTAAACTGCATCTAATTCGTTTCATTATCTTTTAAGTTTTTGATTTTCTTTAAAACTGTGATTGTTTTTTAATTGAACGGATAGATATATTCGAATGTATAACTTATTTTGAACCAAAAACAGAAATTCGTTGAACATTTTTTTTCCAATTTTATTGTTATATTTCCTTGTCACAGTCCATAGATAAAGTTAAATTATGTCTAATTAACAAAAAGCAACAAACGTATTTATTGTGAATTGAATAATATAAAATCATACCTAATCTTGATAACTTTGTTTTTATATATACGAAATATGGTAATTATTAATAGAAGCCCGCTTAGATTGAAATATATACATATAAAGAAACTAAGCAGTGCCTTTCAAGAAAAGTTCGTCTTGATCAGATCCATCGTTTTTTTGTGATTAATAACTTGTTAAATAAAGTGTAACATTAAGTTTCAACAACAATATGAGGTGTATAATTTAGGATGCATTTTTGTTCTCAAGATTTCAATGGGATTGATGCTCGACAATACAATGAAGAGTGAAGCCTCTCAAACTATGTACCAGATGCCCCGTAATGATTGCAACACATAGTCATTTTTACTTTACAGAATATTGAAAATTGTTTGTACTATCAATTCGTACTTTTTTTCTTTCTTTTGCTTGTATTTATGTTTATGTATACAGTTTTATTTTTATTTTCTTTTATTATTATGAGTAAAAGAGTCTCTTTGTATATTAACCATACGCCCCATTCAGACAAGCAAAAATTAAGGATAAAATGATGTACTCAAAAGCCACGACTTTTTCCTCTGGTAACATAATATAATATGTAGATATGGGTGAAAAAAATAAATACTATAGCGTAATACGTTTGTCTGTAAGTATCCTCTTCGATCATTGTTATGCTTCATTGCTTATGACTCATTATGATTCGTAATTTTTTTGTTATTTCGATAAATGTAAGTTTTAAGTAGAAGAGAATTAAATCGGTGTAGATACGTATAACGTTGAAACGTTTTTTTATTAACTCTATTTTAATAATTGTATATAATGGCTGCATTATCAAGTATTCCACAATGTCAAAATCTTGAAACATTTACACTTGTTTGGCTCGATAGTTTAGTTAATATTTCACAAGAAAATATTGATACGAAGGTATTACTTCGAAATGCAATTAATAATTTACAAGCATTCGATGATAGTGATAAATGTGTGGAATACATTCAACTTGTGTCTGAAGAAAGAATTGTTCTGATTGTTAGTGGTCGACTAGGACGAGAAGTTGTACCACGTATTCATCAACTTCCACATCTAATTGCAATCTATGTTTATTGTACTGATAAGAAACGAAATGAAGAATGGGCTAATAATTATATGAAAGTAAATATAAATTTGGAAAAAAACATAAAGATTTTTATTTTAATTAGATAAAAGATGTAATCGTTGATTTAACTACATTAATTACAAGAATCCAATCTGATCAAAGTAAACGAAATGAATATAAAATTGATGAACCATTACCAATAAGTTTTTTTCATACAAAAACTCATCAGAAAAAAAGTTCACGTATTGATAATGATAACTTTATTCATTTACAAGTATTAATCGATTGTTTAAGTCGAATGAAATCGACTTTAAAGGATAAAAATGAACTTATTTCATTATGTGAAAATGAATATAATGGAAATCAAACTGAATTAAATGTTATTCATGAATTTGAAGAAAAATATTCAGAAGATCGAGCCATATGGTGGTTTACAAGAGAAAGTTTTGTTTGTCGTATGTTAAATAAAGCATTTCAAGTTATAAACATCGATTTATTATATCATTTACACTTTTTTATTCGTGATATTCGAGAACAATTAATAGAAAATAAATGTTCATCTGTAATCCATACTTATCGTGCTCAATTAATGTCAAATGAAGAAGTACAAGCATTGAAAGATTCTATTGGAGAATTAATTTCAATTAATACATTTCTTCCAACAATCCCGAATCATCAACGAGCACTTACAATTTTAGAAAATTCAGATATGTCTCATGATTTAAAACGAGTTCTTTTTGAAATAAATGCCGATCCACAATTAAGTGAACTCAGACCATTTAGTAATATTACTTCATTAAATTATTTTACCGGTATCGAAGTTATCTTATTCATGGCCGGAACAATTTTTCGTCCAACTGATATTCATGAAGAAAATGGTATTTTAGTTATTCAAATGGAAGTATGTAGTGATAATCATAAAACAATGAAGATAATTTTAGAAAATATGAAAGCTGAATGTTATAATGGTGAAACGAATCTACTTTCATTTAGTAATATACTTTTAAAAATGAAAAGATTTGGTGATTCGGAAAAATATTATAATCGAGTTTTACATGATATGCCTAATGATTATCATTCAGTTGCACATTGTTATCAAGGACTTGGTAATGTAGCTATGGAAAAACATGATTATGATTTATCTCTTGAATGGTATCAAAAAGCACTTGATACGAATCGACTTGTATTAAGATCGGAAGATCCCGAAATTGCTTCTGGATATAGTATTATGGCAGATGCTTATGTTAAGAAAGGTACATTTAATGAAGCATATGAATTATATACACAAGCATTACAAATATGGATTCGTGCATTAGGTAAAGATCATCCAAAAGTTGCAACATGTTATAAAAATATGGCTTGTGCTTTTAAAATGGAAGAAAGATATTCCGAAGCACTTGAATATTTTACAAAAGCTTTGGCAATTCGTGAAAAAAAATCTTCCGATCATCAACTTGATGTGGCTAAGTTACATAACTATATTGCAGATATTTATATGTCACTTAATGATATGGATCAAGCATTAAAACATTATAATTCAGCTCTTGTATGTCTTACAAAAATTTATTCTTCTAAACATATAGATGTTTTATTAATCATTCGAAATATTGGTCTGTGTTATGAAACATTGGGTGATCTAAATCAAGCTTTAGCACACTTTGAAAAAGTAGCTTTAAAACGTCGTCAGTTGTTATTATCAGATCATTCAGGTGTTATTCAAATTTCAGATGATATTGAACGTGTATCGTCTAAATTGAGTAATATTGCAGAATTTTAAATTGATTTATAGTAACATGAATAATCAGAAAACAAACAACTCATTTTTCTTTTATTGTAAACATAGTTTAAATTGCTAACAAACTAACTATCGGAATATATTATCTCGAAAAATTTGAAATATGTATGGTATTATTGTTTTGTCAATAGAGCAAATATTTTGTTTTTATGTAAAACGATTCTATTGTTATATCATAGACGAAAATATGTTGTTTATTTTTCTTATTATACTTTTAATCGATCATATTGAAATTATCTGTATTAATCATACAGGAAAACAGCTTTGAGAAAAAAAAGAATCAAAATAAATTATTTACAAAGTTCGCTCTCTTTTCTTTTTTAATGTTCCGAATAAATAAATGAATTTTTACAATAAACAATAAGAGATTAAGATAAAATACTGTTATTTATTTGCTTATTTTTAATTTCCATTTAAATTGTTTAATATGATTATCAAGTTTGTCTTCTGGATTATTTCCATAGTCATCTGAGTTTACTGTCGATGTTGATGATGAGGATGAGGATGATAAATGATGATTATTTTTATCAAAACTTTTCGATAAATCCATTGCTAATGAACAACCAGATGCAAGTATACTATCATCTTCTCCTCGGCGTGCCAAACGATTATTATTTGGATAAAAGATTTCTTCGTGTGAAAGTGCTCGACGATTATTTGATTTACGTTGATGTTTGATTGATGAATGATGACGAAGTATAGATGGTTTGGAATATTGTAAAACAAGTGTAGACAATGATAAACTACGTCCATGATTTTGTGATGGATTTAATTTACGATTTTTAAGATATTTTGATGATGATACTGATGCCGATGCAGTTAATACTGGAGGTAATACTCGCTGTGTTAATTTTTGTTGATGAGCAAATGTTGTTACACTTTGACGCCAATCTAATGGAATTTTATTATGACAAAATGATGAGGAATTTTCTGGTGAATCTTCAGATACATGTTGAAGTCGTGGTGATGGAGATTCAGTTTCTAAATAAAATAGATATAAAATTCTTTATATTGAATGATGAAATTTTTGCTTAGTTAGAAAACTCATGATTTATTCATCTGCAAATAAATCTTACGCTAACTAGAATGGGCAAAGCTTTTACACGATTGATTTCTGTATGGAAAAGAAGATCTCGATTAAATATTCTATTTTAATTAATTTTATGTATATCATGATACACAAATTGATTGATTATAGAATGAAATATTTGCATATTTTACCTTTAACTGGTATATTTTCATTCCTATTCTTTTCTTGTTTACATAATTCTTCTAATTCTTCTTCTTTTTCTTGTAATTGTTTATGTAATTGTTGTAATTGTTCACATAATGCTATTTGTTTATTAATATTTTGTTGTATAATAACTAATTTTAATTGTGTCATAGATGCTTGTGTTATACGTCTAACTAATGTTTCATGATCATCATGTTCAACTGTTTCATCATTAACAGATAAAATAACTGAACCAGCACGTAAACCTGCATCCCATGCTGGACTTTGTTCTTGTACATTATCAACATATGTAACCAATTGTATAGGTGCTATTTGTGATGATGATAAACAAAAGGAATTTGATGCTGATGATTTACGACTTAATGTACTTCCAGATGATAATGATACAAGTGAACATGCTGAATCATCAGTTGATAATGGATTTAATGAAGCAAAACCATATGTTTGAATTGAAAATCCATATGATGCACTAGTTGTTGTTTTTTCAATAGTTATTGTACGTGGACGATAAAGATCTAATGATTGTGAATGACGACGTCGAAGAACTGGTCGACGAAGTGCAGCTGGTGTTGAAGAAGAAGATATAGTTAGCATTATGTTTTTTCTTATGAAGGTACTCTAATAGTTATTTTCGTCTTCATGTCAAATGCATCCATAGAATAAAATACAGATGATTTGAAAGATTTTATTGGTGAAATTAAGAAATTTTAAGTTTAGATTTATTAAATGAAAATAGAATAGATTATTTAAGAAGTTTATTTATGAATTTATAAAAAATAAAAAATCTTAAATGAAGGTCTAAGTACGAACTGTTTAAGATGGCGACACATAGCTTGTTCTTTTCTTTTTTCTTCATTTAGATTTTAATAGGGAAAAGATTTTGATAATGATAAGTTGCTATAAAATTAGTTTTTCTTCAAATTTCTAGATTTCGTCGTTTCTTTGAAGTCGACTAGAAAAATCAAATTATCATCATGGATAAAAACCCAACTGGTGGTGTTATGGCTCGTGTTGTTAAAATTCTTGGTCGTACTGGCAGTCAGGGCCAATGTACACAAGTACGTGTCGAAATTATCGATACATCATCATCAAAACGATCCATTATACGTAATGTTAAAGGTCCAGTGTAAGTTTTCATTTTTAGAATTAGTTGATTTTTTGATTTAATCTAAAATTTTTGTCTTTAGACGTGTTGATGATGTACTCGTTCTTCTAGAATCTGAACGTGAAGCTCGTCGTCTTCGATAATTATCGAATAAAAGAAAAAATTTGTTTATGCCAAGTTCAATAAAACAATGGCTATTTGTTGTTTGTTTTTTATTTTTTCTATTTACTACGTATTAACATCGAGAACATATTAGAAAAGTAATAAACAAACTGATGATACAAGATATTTTTGTTTTCGATTAAACTAAACAGAAATTGTTGTTTTTTTTAATTGAATCTTTCATATTAATTTCAAATAGATCTAATGAAGAACAAGACGATCGAGTATAATCGATAGTTTTAAGATATTTCATCTATAGTAAATGTAAAACTACTATAACTAAACAGTTTTATTATACTGTAAGTTCAAATTTGTAGATGGTTGTGGAAATACAAAACCTTATCAATATGAATAATTGATTGAAAGTATTCACTTTTATTCTCTAACGAAGATTATTTGACATTTCAAAAAAGTAGTTTATCATCGATCTATTTTCCAGTCAAATAATTCTTATTACACTAATATTTTGTCATAGTAATCATCTTCACTACAATAAACTCGTGTAATTACATAGCTCCTAGACATACCTGATCTTCGTAGTTTGATTCATCTTTACATCAAAAAGTCATAAATAATAATAATTCATATCTTTATTTAACTATAACTGAAATTTATGATAAAGTCAGTTCTGTTGTCACCAATCCGTTGTATTATACAATTTAGTTTAATTGCAAACAAATCACATAAATATCTCGAAATTCCAAAGGATTAAAAATAGCCTAGAAATATATTTAAATCTTCCGGTAATTCTATGATGTCTTATATAAATCAAGAAGCTTGTTATTCAGAAAAATCTGATTGAGAAACATTTTTATAAAGTCGTATGAAATCATTGGTATCTAACTGTTGAATACTTTGATGCTCACTTATAACAATATTATTACATCTATTGCAATTCTATATACTAAAATGTCCTTATTCTTGTATCTAATTTGAGAGTAAAGAAAAGTCTTTTTTTAATTATCTTTAATAGATATTAGTCACGTAATAGATAAAAATTGTAATGATAAAGATCATTATAATATTACAATAAATGCGCTTAGTTTTAAAACGTAATATGTAATGCATGCTATTATTCGATAAAAATATCTATAATTAAAACAAAAATATTAAATAAAAAATACGCTATACAATTATTTATGAGAAGTGATAACTTTTTAATACTTCCACCGAGAAATATAAAGAAAGTCAATATACATAACATTAAAAATTAGATAGCTATTGTACATTGTCTAAAAAGAAAACATATCTGTTTATAAGTCTTTCGAAAATATAATTTATCATAAATAAGAAACAAACTCTAATTATAGAACCTGCCTATTAGCAAAATTCATGTCTCAATGAAAGGAGATCAATTGTACTGGAAAATAAAGAAAAATTTTTCATTAACATCAAGCAGAAAATCATTCTGATACATCTAGCCATCCATGATGTTGTATATATTTCAAAATTAATAATATCTGACATAATTTATCTGAGAAAACAAGCTAAAAAACTTTCCATATGAATAAAAATACTTGCAGTTAATTATATATTTTCAGTAGAAAAAAAACGAAAGATTATCAATGTCTTGAGGCTAAATAAACATTCAACCATGAAATATATATATATTAGTTATAGAAAAATGAGTTTTTCTATATCAATTTACTGAAGCAAAAAGAAAAATGTTTTTCTTATATAAAATAATAGAGTAGAAGTTTATTTCGTACCGAAAAAATAGGTCTATACAAAAAAAAAAAGAAAAAACAAATATTGTTCATTGATTATGTTGATGTGTATGTCCATTTGGTGGTGGCATAAGTGGCTGAATTTTTCTTGGTATTACAGCTGGTGTTACACGTCTTCGTTGTTTAGGTAATTGTTGTCTTGCTAATAAATGTCGATTAAAATTATCAAATATTTCATTTATAATTGGCATTGGTAAATCAATAAGTAAGACACCAACTATTGTTGTTATTGCACCAACTATCATTCCTAACAGTGATGTTGGTACAGTATCACCATAACCAACTGTAGTTATTGTTGTTAATGCAAGCCATATACCATCCATAACAGATAAAATTTGACTGTCCGATTGATTACTTAAACGTTCAACATAATATAATGTTGAACCTGATATTAAAATAGCAAGTAAACAAAAATATATTGTTAAACTTAATAATGTTGTTGAAGATGATAGTGCAGTTGTTATAACTCTTAAACGTGGATGCATAGTAATTAATTTAAACATACGTGCTACACGTATTGTTGATAAAAGATCTATGAATGCATAATGTCCAGCATAATTATAAACATCATATAAGATATAAGTAAAAAAGAATAAAAATGTACCAAGAAAATCTAATAAAAACTAATTGTATATAGATAAGAAAGCAATTCTTATTTCTTACCAATCCAATTAAGTATGGATACAATAAAAGCTTTCTTTGACGGAGCTACAATAAATCGCAATACGATTTCAAATGTAAACCAAGAATTACCTAAAAAGCAAAATATATTGTAATTAATACAGTTTGTTTAGATGAGAATTAATTCTAATGTTCTTCTAATTCACATAGATATATGACTTAACAGCTTGAAATTAATCATAAAATTATCTGTGCTTTTACTTGTATCTCTATCTACTATCCTTTTTTTCTCTCTATAGTATTATCTTACAAATCCATTCGACATTGTTAAAACCTGCAATTGCATCTTTTCGTTGTGTATTATATAGAGGTGTTTTTTCAGTTGTATTAGCATCAACATAAACATCAATAAAATCATATTCAATGATTTCAAATATTGGTAATGTTCGAATAATAAAAGTTGTTATCGATAAAAGAATAAAGAATATTGAAATAAGTGCAACAACCTAGATAGATTTGAAGAGCATTATTTATATAAATTAGAAAAGAGTTTTTTTTATTTACTTTTGATGCTTTCGATGATCTTGGTTCTTCAAATATTTGCCATATGATTGATCTAATACGCTGATGTAATTTTAGACGACCCGTTGTTACTAAATGAAAATCATTTTGCCAACCAAATTTTTTTACTATATCACCAGCTGTCGATCGAACTGTATCTAATTCTAATGAATCAAGTGTTTGAAGAGTTTCTTGTGTTGATCGAAATTTTGTATATGTCATCCTATAAAAAACAACATGAATATTTTCGCTTATTTATTTTTATTTTAAATTTTACCAGCAACAAGGTTCAACTTCTTCTCTTTGTATTCCCCAAAATGAAAGTTCATCTTCAAATAATGGACCACATACATTCGTCGGATAATGCAATTTTCCTGTCCTATAATAATTAAGTATTTGAGTAAAAGCTCCAGGATGTCGATCAAAAAAGTATTCATTTAATACAGGATCATAGTATGATAATTGTGGAGTTAATTTTGAAAGACGTGTCGCTGGTAGTTTTTTTAATGTTGCACGTTGAGTTTCAAATCTCATTCCACCAACATTAAGAACAACACGAGATTCATTATTATTGCTTGCTGTTGTATCAAGAAATTTTACTGTTTTTGATGAACGCATTTTTATTTCTAAAGAATTCATTAAAAAAATAAATAAATTTAATTATTTCAAAACAATATATATATATATATCGGAAATATTTAATCTTATTAATTTTGAATGTATATATATTCACCTGTAAATCTTTTATATTTCTCATTCATCCATTGAGGATCGTTTCATCTTAGTCTGTTATCAAAACTTTTCCCTTAACGTCCCATAGGTCTTTTTATCTATTCTTTTTTCTCTATTAGTTTTTTCTTGTCACGAGAGACTCTTACTATGAGAACATTAACAGTTTTGATGTTGTTGTTTCAGTATTACACAGACAGGAAATAGCAACAGAATAAAAAAGAAGAAAAAATTATTTTCTCTTTTTTTTTCTTCTTTTTTTTTTTTTTCTTTTTTTGTTTTCTAATTTACTACTCGACGGTTATATATATATACCTGTATAATAATGAAACGATTATGTCGAAGGAAGATAACTTAATGTCATATTAGAAATTAATTGATAAAACACAAAAAAGAAAGTAATTGAATCTTTAGTGTACTTTATCTCATATACACATATGGGTGTCAAACATTAACTACTTGGAAAATTTCTCTTTTTTTTTTTTTTCTTCTTCAAGTCTTTTTTTCTTCTCACTGTATCTATAGACAAAACAACCTATTTATATGATGAAGAACAAATAATTTTGATAAATATTTGAGATTTTTCTATTCTTTGTCAATACTCATCGAAAAAGATAATGTTGACAGAATTGAAGATAGTTTATATTCTTCAGACAAAAAAAAAGAATGATTCGATGCTATCAATACTATTTAGTTTTGATTAAAATTGTGATTGAACGTAATAGAATGAAATATGTTTCTTTTAGAATATTGATACATAAGGTTTGAAAATATTAATTCTATTAGAATATGTTACTTGATGGGCTTCAAATTCTGATGACAGTTGAGTATTAGTATAAATCTATTCTTATATATCTGACAAGTAACTTATGCATTGGATAAATAGAAAAGATCTTCATCATCATAGTTTGATACATTTTAATCTTTGGATAACTTAGTAACTATAATATAGATCTAATCTAGTTTAAAGTCAATAAATTCATTTGTTTTTCTAAATTAAATTATGCTCGAAATAACTATAGTGATCATAAGGAAATCATTAAAAAATGATTATAGGTCGGTGCAATCTAAAGTTTATCTTCATCATAATCTATCTGATTGAACATAAACAAAAAAATATATAAGTAACAATTCTTATTACGCACGAAAAATATATCTTTTTATTTAAGTCGCTGAAATTTTCCACCCATTTCTTTCAGAGTAATCAGACTTAAAATAAATATATAGAAGCATAGATAAAAATCTGATGATTCATTTTTTCTCTTGATTCATATATCTGGAAGTAGTTCAAAGAATTTTATTGCAACTTATTATTTTGCTGCAAAAAATTAAAACTTTGTGAAGCATTGGAATCATTCATCTTCATCTTGATAAAGAAAAAAAATGATGCTGTCAAATATTTTTGTATGAATAAAAGTTAACAGAAACTTGAAGGCTTTCAAATAAGCATTTTTAATGAACATCTGTCATAAATGGAAACCTTAGTTTAGGTTCTTCACTAAAGCTTCGAATGCTTCTCAAAATTGCGTGTCATTTCAATGTGCCTAATTTGAGAATAATCTATGATCAAGATGAATAAACCAGCTATTGAACCATTCATAGCTGTTGATTTTGTGAATATTTAACATGCTATTTTAATTCTTTCTATTTATAACGATGAATATTATTTTTAAGAAAGAAAATAAGATCTGTTATTCGAACTGATCGACAGAAGTTAATAGTGTCAACAAAAGAAACTGATACTTGACACTAAGAAAACATGCGAAATCATTTTTCTTGTTCTTTAAAAATTAATTCAACGCTTTCTATGTTTCTATACAAAAAGAAACATATGTTGATTTATTTCGATTGATTAATTTTGCACTTGATTTCAACAAAAATTTCATTTTCACAAATCAAAATATTCAATTTTAGTAATTCGAAAGTAAATTCAATGATTTTCATTCTTCAAACATACAATCAACCGACAATAATAAAGCTATGATTATCTTCACTCTAATTATTATATATCACACTATGTTATTAAAAGCTCAACAAAAAAAACATTTTCTAATTTTTAAACTTAACTACTTCAACTAAACTAACGTTCCCGTTGCTTAAAGATTAAAACTTGACCTTTTTCTTCTCATCATTATATATGCATAACACTTCCTAAGGCTATTATTCTAACACATGTAACCGCAACTGTATATATATATATATGCAAAGTTCTATTACATTTATTCATGCATTATTCAATTTAATTGTATTATTTAAGTTGTTCTCATACAATATTTTCTGCCTTTCTTTTTTTTATCTGATAAGCACTTGTCGTAGACAGTTTACCTTAATAAATCACGCACAAGTCTATAAAGGAGTAATTTGATATATGTGAACAATAGTTACAACTATATTGCTTATAAAAACACTTTTTGTTCTACCACCTGTAGCTTATATAACGTAACAAGTCATATATATTAACGGTCTATTTAAAAGTTACTATTCTTTTTTTTTTTTGTTCACACTAAAGTGGCAGCCAACAATATGTCTTCTAGTGATTCAACTTACCCTTTCAATAGAAAGCTGTCAAAGTCTTCCTTTCTTTTACATCTATATAGAATAGGCAAATAATATCAACTGAATCGTTTGACAGAAACAATGTTTTGTACGAATGATGACATAGCACATCTGTACAATAGTTATTATATTTTTCTTTTTCTCATGATACAATTATATGATTGATTGACCAAATGAATATTTTTATTCGAAAAGATAAAGTTATCTTATATACATTAGTATTCACATTATTCATTATACAAAAAGAAGAAAACAGGAAAAAAGGTTCGGATGTTTAATAATGATTGATCGTTTTATTCACTACAAGTAATATAGTAATATCTTGACGGATAGAGAGAGAGAGAAAGAGAGAAAAAGAAATTTTAAATGTTCAAATAGTAATGTATACGCCCACAAGTTGTTGCTAAATTTTACTAGCCTATAAATGTTCGTTACACATATGTCGTATAAAATTGACGATTAAATTGATGAATGGTCAATCGTACATAAACATATGAAACATATGGACATATAAATGTCGTACTAGAGCCGTAACACGTCTCATGAATTGGCCTACATTATTGAAATATGATGTAATACAAAAAAAAGCAGGAGACATATTCTTTTCTTCTTTTTTTTTCATCATTGCTGTGAAGTAGTACTGCGAAGGTTATCCGCTCTTTCTTTTTCTACTTATTCATGAATTCAAGGTAGACATACTATCGGCTATTTCTTCTTTCTCGCTTTCTCTTTTCTTAGGGTTGAACAAATTTTCTCTTCTCTCTCTCTCTCTGTTTTGTTGTTCTACTCTCTCTATATACTCTCCCTCTCTCTCGTTGCCCGTTCATAGTCACTTTTCTCATTACTACAAACGTCGTCGGTGAACTAGGAGAGTAGTAAGTGCGAACGACGAACAACTGAACACATACACACGCACAAATACACATATACAAAGAAGAGGATGCAACAACATCAGCAGCAGCATCACCACTATATTGATAGACGACGACCCCGACTGATGGACAGTAGTCATAAGACTAGAAATGATGATTTCTATACTAAATTAGAACGTATACGTTTAACTGCAGCAGCTTCTTCTTCAAGTAAGTTGTTTCTAGATTTCAATATTTGTTGAATGTTATTTCTTTTTTCAAATAGTTCATATTAATAAAGAAAATACAAAAATATTTCTTTTTCTTTCTTCATTATTCTCATCGTATCAGTATTTGTTGCGCATTAATCATGATGAGACAGAGACTTTGCGTGAAATGATGATTAGGTCGTTTATGTTTACATGAGAAATGTTAATGAAGCAAACATGTTTATCAATCGGTCGTCATCATCATTTCTAAATGATCTGTTGTCTCATTTATCTTTCTATTCGATCGTCAACGTAACAAAATAGAAAAACTGACGCGACTGATTATCGGCTAAGTTAACTATTCATTTTTGACACTCATTTAGTGTAGACAGATGATGTAATAAAATGTCATTTAACTCGTGTTATTGTGAAAAAGAAAACTAGACAAAACCTGTGTAGTATCAATATGATCATGTCTGTTGAGTATCAATCAGTCTTATCTAGTTCATAAATCACAGAAGACTTGTTGATGGATAGTCATTTCTATTAAAAAAAATAAAAGTATCGCTGATATATTATATAATTTTCTTTTCTTTTTTCATTTATGAATAGAACAGTGTTCACATCGTTCAGCAACAGAATTATTAGATGAATCAAAAGCATTTTTTGTTAAAAGTCAAGAAGTTTTACATAAACGACAATCACTGCTAAATAATAAAACATTAAATGAACAACAACAACAGATTACACCATCATTTCGAATAACGTATGTTTATTAATTTTAATATAATAATAATGAAAATAAATTGATCATTTTTCGTAGAAAATCACGTCGTTCTCCTTATCAAGATTACGAATATGAAAATGACCGGTTTCGACTAGAATCTTTAGATATTCCATTACGATCTTCCACACCTCCGATATCTACTCCAAACTCAACAACAAATTTTTCTGATTGTGGAGCAGTTGAAAGTGTTAGTCTATTATCACTTTCGGATCAAACGACACTTGATAGTGCTAATAGTCCATCAAATATAAGAAGAACAGTTATACCATCAACATCGTTATCTGTGATTGAACGTAATGCAAGAATAATCAAATGGCTTTTTCAATTAAATAAAGCTAATGCATCACCTTCGTTTCAAGAAGTTCAATAGTCAGCAAAGATAAAATTTATTACATTTGCTTTGTTTTTTATTTCTATTGTGAATTATATTGTTTTGTGTTTTGTTCTTTGAAAGAAACAAAGAAAAAATTTTTAATTTATCAAAAAAAAGATAACATATAATCAATTAAGAAATGATCCGAAACGTCCGTCGAGACAACGATATCAAATAGATTTCATCATACACTCGAAAAAAATTACTTAAAATATTTTGTTCGACTGATGTTATCATTCTTCATTATGAATTGAAGTTTAGTCTATTCAGATGAATATGTGTATCTATGAAAAATGATTCTTTTTGTTAGTTTTATGCATAATACATTATTTGAATATTTTTCTGTTTATCGAGCCATATTAAACTTAGTCTGAAAAGAAAAAAAGAAACTTTTTATCTTTATTTTTTCAGTTTTTTTTCTCTA